>PVKZ01002036.1:0-273163 GCA_004027375.1 Macroglossus sobrinus
GTGTTTGACTAAGACAGATTGAGAAATAGGACGTGCGGGTGATCGTCCTCTCAGTCTCCCTGAGGTTGCCACCATGGCTTCCATCTCTGTTGGCTCTGAGTCCGTGGAAGGAGGAAGTCCTGGTCTGTGGCTTAATATCTTTGCATTTGTTCTGCTTGCAGAAATTGATCTTAAGACTGTAAATATGCACAGAAATGATCTATTTCTTTGCAGTCTGACTCATTTTCTCTGTCAAGCCTGTTCTTGGACTTTGATCAGGAACAAATCCTGCTTGTTGGGGAGCTGTCTCCTTGTCCGTTTACAAAAAGTCCTAGTGTTTCCTCAGGCTTGTAGCAGATCCAGGCAGTGTTTGAAGCCTAGCTTTCCCTTGGTTTAGGTCTCTTCTTTTTTCTCCCCCATCTAGGATCTGCAGATCCGATGGATCCTGAGGGGTTCGGCGAGCTCCTTCAGCAAGCTGAACAGCTTGCCGCGGAGACCGAGGGCATCTCAGAGCTTCCCCATGTGGAACGGAACCTGCAGGAGATCCAGCAGGCGGGCGAGCGCCTGCGTTCCCGTACGCTCACACGCACGTCCCAGGAGACGGCAGACGTCAAAGCGTGAGTACTGGTGGGGAGGCAGCGTTGGTGCTGGGTGGCTGGGGGCAGGATCTGTTTCTTCTTTCTTGCCTTGAATTTGGATGCAGTCTGTAAATGACAGACACAAGCCAGATTCTCAGGAACTAGGTTTTTGTAAACAGCTCGGCAGCCTCGCTTTGTCTCCCTGCCCGGGTTTTCCAGCCTTTCTGCCTGACCAAGCTGTGAGCCCATATCACAGGCAGAGATGACCAGGGTGGGAAAGGGTGAAGAGCTTGGCCACGCAGAAACCCGTCACAGTAGCTGCTGCTTTGGTTCACTGACTGGTGGGTCATGATGGCTCCTGTCTTAAGTATGTTAGTCTACGTGGGCCACACATATAAGTGTTCCTGTCAGTGCCGGAGAACACTCAGTGATAAGCAGAGTTTTTACGAGCACTTGAAAGACATTGAAGAGCAGTCAGTAATGAGAAGCCATCCAAGTGAGGAGTGATCCTGTCTGCTTGTTGTCAGTGACCCCAGAGGCTGCTTCTGAAAGGCCTCGGCAGTGCCGTGCCTGCGGGTGGGTTGTAGACCAGGACAGTGGGTGAGCCGCCAGGGACTACAGCAGGGCACAGTGCTGACTGCCTGCCTGTCTGGCTGGTGGCTGCTGCCGCCGTACAACGTTGAGTGGGCACGTACCGTGTCTGGGCCATCTCTGAGGCTCCAGCCATGAATTAGACATGGTCCTTGCCCTCAAGGAGCTTATAACTTGGGGAGGCAGAAAAAAAACCTCACCGCTTCCCATAAGAAATGTGATTTACTGATTACTGTGTGTCAGAAACTCAGCTAGAATTAAGATTTTGCTTAAACCTCACAACGGATATTTGGACTGTTGTCCCCATACTACAGTTGAGCAGCGAAGGCTCAGAGAGGGCAAGTAATTCTCAGATCACACAGCTGATGAGTTGTGAGCTAGGATTCAAACCCAGCGAGGCTGATTACAGGGCACAAACTCATTTAGCCGTGATGTCAGGGTCATGGGAAGGTGGATGGGTGCTGTTACCTGTGACCTTGGCTGGTCTGGAAAGTCACTGGGATTCTGTGTGAGAGATGTGGAAAATTGTCGGTCGTCTGCTCAGTCTTCATTCCTAGAGCTTGAGAAACACCTAAATGCTGGTGTTAACGTGCGCACATTGTTTTGGGTATATAAATGTCACAGGAGTGTGAGTACGAGGGCTACATTCTTTCTCCAACTAATCTTGAGAGCTGAATGTTTTGGCTGCTCTTCCAAGTCAGTAAGTAAGTATGCTGTAGAAATTCTTTTGTAGGCCTCCCCAGATTTTTATTTTTAGAAAAAGTACAAGTTAGGTTGGGTTCTGTTGGTGTTGGTAAAGGCAAGTCAGAGGAACCCTGACAGGGATTTTGAACTGTCCGACCTGGCAGCTAAGTGCAGCCAACTGCTCCCCTTCACTGTTCCCCAGCACCCCACCCAGTCTTTAGACATTTCTGCTAACTTGCCCTCCCTGCAGTCTCCTTACTGCTGCTCCAGGTTGCCTGCAGTTACCCCCGATCTTCAGTTGCCTTCCGGTCTGGAGCGTGCAGGCTCCGTGCTTGTGTGCAAGGATGCTGCTGGAGCGAAAGGACCGTGATGCCAGCTGAGTTGCTATAGTTATAATTTAATTGCATCAGCTTTACAGCTGGTTAAAAGCAAAAGGGAAAATGTTTTCTTGGTAACAATTATCAGTCATGCTCTCTTTCATGTAAATTTCCATTCTTCCACATCTCTTTCTACTTTAAATTCATTATTTTAGGGAGGAGCAAGTTGGAACATTAAAAGAATGGATATAGGGTGGGGCAGGTGCTTAAAAAGAAACCAAAGGGCTGATCACTGTGTTTTTTCATCTTCTTGATAGACAGACATACAGAGGGCTGTGAATATTTTAGTACAGGATGAGGGTAGAGGTGAGAACTGAGTAGAAAAAATTTTTACATGAAATAAATTTTGAAAGAAAATTCTCTTTAAGATTTTAGTTAAGATTAGATTATAGGTTTAACATTGAATTGTTCTGTGCTGAATTCATTTGTTTAAATATACTTTGTTGGAGTCTTCATTTTAGGGAACAAATTTATGTATTTAGTATTTTTAAGGTTTTTTTTGCAGCAAATTTTTCTTTTATGTTTTTTTTTTTAAGTTTATTGGGGTAACATTGGTTAATACAATTATATAGTTTTCAGGTGTACATTATAATTTGACATCTACATATTCTATTGTGCGATTACTACCCAAAGTCCAGTTTCCTTCAGCTACCATTATTTGACCCCTTAGTATTTTTAAGATTAAGTTTGTTTACACATGAAGAAGAGTATGCATAACATATATAAAAGTGTAAATCAGGGATTATCAGACCATGTCCCACAAGCCAAAGCCAGCGACTGCCTTTTAATGTTTTATTTGGACACACCACACTGTTTATGTATCGCCTGTGATGCTTTTGTGCTACAGTAGCTGAGTTTAGAGATCCCATGCCCTGCGAAGCCTGAAATATTTACTGCTGGCCTTTTTCAGAATAAGTTTTCTGCCTCCTGGTGTAAATGATAATAGAATGAATGAATAGGCGTGTGCACATTGCACAGTGAAGACGTAGAATGTTGTTAGTGGCTGCGAAGCCTTCCCTGGGTACCTGTTGTCAATTGTATCCCCCGCTCTTCTCTCATCAAAGATGCCTCATTGGGTTTTTCCATGCAAACCCAGAAGCCAAACAACCTAGAAGTATACAGAGATAAAGTCAATGATTACTTTTCCCCTAACTTTATATTCCACGATCACCGCTGTTATTGACATGCTTATTCTTTCACACTTTTCTCCATCTTCATTCAAGGCATATACATTTATTTGCCCAAAGTTACACAGCAAATTATAACTTTACTTAACAGTAAGCTACTTACTATTTGTCAGGCACTGTGCCAGGCACTTTACATGCCTTATGTAATTTTTTCTTAAAATAACCCTGTGATATAAGTATTGTCACCTCTGTTTCATAATTGAGGAACATCAGATAGCAAGTGGCCGAGCCAGAATTCAAACTGAGCTTGGTCAGTAAGAATCCCTCACATTCATCTGGCACTTCTCAGTTCCCTAAGGATTGTTACAATGATCTCCCGACTGGTCTTCACAAGCCTGAGTGGTGAGAAAGCAGGGATTTTGGTCCACATTTAACAGAGGAGAGAAATGAAGCTTGGAAAAGTGATGTGTCTCAGATATTTAGGCAATGAGTGACAGGTGGGACTTGAACACAGACCTCCTGGGTATTTTCTGCTCCCTATGTCTGTTGAGATCAGGTTTTGTCTTCTTGCTTTCCTGGACTGGAGTGTTTGACTCCAGCCTTTAGTGTAACCTTTAGTTCAGGAGAAGCTACCTGGTTTACAGAAATTGGGACACGTAGAGAGCAAGGAACTTCTGGGTTTTTCCACCCTGAGAAGCTGGAAGTTTCTGGTACAGCCTTTATTTGCGAAACCATCCTTGGACTCCCTGTTCCTCAGTCCTCCCTGCATCTCCCTTCACGGGGCTTCTGCATACTCATTGCACAGTTTCTGCTGGCATCACCTGCTTAGATGATCTTTCCTTCTGATAATTTTAATAGCTAATTTTTAAATTCCAAGGTTCTCAACACTGGTACACCGTAAAATCACCTGGGCCCTGGGTGTATTCTCACATGTCACTGGTGGAGACGTGGTGCCTGTGAGACAGTATTTGGCAATAGCTAGCAAATTTTCCATTAACCCAGCAATCCCACTTCCAGGGATCTGCTCCAGAGGTACGTTAGGAAGAGTAGGAAAGGATTGTTTACAAGGATATTCATTGCAGCATTATTTGTAATAACAAAAGTTGGAAACAACATAAGTACCCGTCAGGGCACTGGTTGAATATATGTGGCATATCTGTGTCGTGGAGTGCTTTTCAGTAGGAATGAGACTATCTACTACTATGGAGCGATTCCAGGACATACTAAGTTAAATAAAATGCAAGGTGTCTTATTATTTATTTAAGAAAGTAGGTGAAAGGTATCCAGTGTTCATGAATCAGAAGACAATGTGCATATATTTTTTTAATCTTAGTATTTTTAATTAAATTTATTGGGGTAACATTGGTTAGTGGCATTATATAAATTTCAGGTATATGGCTTTATAATACAACATTTGTATACTCCATTGTGTATTCACCACCCAAAGCAGAAGACTTAAGATGAACATGAAGACTTAAGATGAACATGACATCTTGTCATACCAGATTGCAAGGAAGTTATGAAGGTCTACTTTAGTCATGTCAAAAGAACTCAGGAGCCAGCTTGGAAAGATTTTTAATGTACAAAAATGAAATGATTTGAGCATTGTAAGGATAATAACTGCGGTGGATTGAAACACATCAAATATATTTAAATTCATGAGTTTGTAATGATATTAAAGTAAAACTCATTAGTCACATTTGGTATATTATTCAAAGTAACCACATAGTTGATGAAGAGAGTCTCTGTGAAAGGAAATAGTCAAGCTAATAAAGATGGAATACTACCATTTTGCAACCTCTAAGGAATTAAGGAATCTGAGCAATGATCACTGTCTGCTATTATTCCAAAATAAAAATAACCAGACCAGTTGATGAAAGTCTGAAGTAATCTAACCAAAAAAAAAAATAATGCCACCTCAATCTGATTAGGCTTTTAGAGCTTGCTTTCAATTTGCAGGAAACATAGAGGCCAAATGAACATGTTAAATGCATCATGGGGATATAGTCAGTACAGGCTGTTGGGGGAAACTACATCCTTGCTACTTTAAGCATAGTCTGTGGATCAACAGCATAACCTTGAACTGTGAGCTTTTTATAAGTGGAGAATCTCAGACTCCATCCCAGAGCTACTGAATCAGAATCTGCATTGTAACAAGTTTCCCGGGTGATTCACATGAATGTTTCAAGGTTGAGTAGGACTGCTCTATAAGACTAATAATCCAGAGTCTCCAAAAGAGAAATTGTACCCCCCCAAAAAAAAAGATAGAGATAGATGAGCAAGCTGTACATTAAAGAGATTTAGGAGACACATCCGTCATTTACAAGTCGAAACTTTATTTGTATCTCATTCGAACAAACACAGATTTTAAAATTACGAAATAATTGGAATATCTTGGATGTACTTTGAAATAATCTGGGTGGCAGAGAGAGGAAAGTGGGTACGGTGGAATAGGGCTGGCAACAGCATGCTTATTTCAGTAACACTGTTTTGTTTTGTTTTGTTTTAAAAAGGAAGGAGGGCATTATACTGATACCCATGCTCTAGGTTTCACCCAGCACTAATCAGACTCCTTGGGGGGAAGGTTGCCTCGGTGATTCTAATGTGTGACCAGGGCTGGGGACCACTGTGTTAGAAAATTTAGCTATTAAAGATCAGTAGGAGAGAGAGGCAAGATACTCTGTCTGACATGGTAGCCTGGAAGTGAAGCCCCAGCATGGTGTCGCAGCTGACCTGTCAACATGGAGGAGACGAAACTCTACAGTGCGGAGTCCTCTGGGTACACATCATCTACTTCTGTAGTACTTAGTAGAACGGAAATAAACACGAGAAGTCCTTTCTCTTCAGTAAAACTTTTAGTTCAGGAGTGGAAATTTTAGGTGATATACCTGTCCATAGGTATTAGGGTTATTTGTACTGCCACGTGGTCTACCTTCTTCTAAGTTACTCAGAATGAACACAGACTTTGTCAGTGGATTTTGGGGTGTTAAATCGTAATCCAAAAGCAACAATCAATTTCCCTAAGATTCTTGCCTCCAGAGAGCATTGTAAATATTAGTGAGAATCTGATTTTTTAGAAAAACTTCCATTTTTACATTGCCTAGATGGGTAGAAATAAAGCTAGCTGTATTATTCCCATCTCCCTTTAAAAGCATTTATTAGTCAGATGACATCCTCTGATATTATAGGACTGGGCAGCAGAGAGGGAACTTGAGATGCATTGCACATGATGTTTGGCTTTTGTGATGCACTACATCTGTCTTTACAGAAGATGTAAATGGGATGGTGGTTAAGAGTGTGCTCTCAAGCTTGATGAGCTGGTTCTGCTCTTTCCTGGCTCTGTGACTTTGGATTAGTTGGTTAATCTCTTTGCACCTTAGTTACCCCATCTATAAAATGGGGATTGAGAATATCATCTATTTTATGATTTTCTTTACTGGAAAATGTTTGGAGCCGTCTGGCTTATCATTTTATTGATATACTCTCATTTTATTCTAGACAAGGCCCTCAGTCTAATTTAGGCGTGATCAGAACTTTCTTACTACCAAATGCAATGTTGTATCTGTTTTTCCAGGTGATAGATCTTTATGGAAATGTACAAACAACCATATGAAAGTGGGAAGTATATAGGAAGTTTGGGATAAAAAATACTCTCGAGTATTTTATGCAGCTTACCAGGTGTCCTAACCCTACTTTTTCCTCTGTACCCTTTATCCTCATATAGGTCCATTCTCCTTGGGTCTCGGGGACTTGACATATCCCACATCTCCCAGCGCTTGGAGAGCCTGAGTGCAGCCACCACCTTTGAGCCTCTCGAGCCTGTGAAGGACACTGACATTCAGGTAAGGGCTGCCAGGTACCAGGACTGGTGCAGGTAGAGCCCTGAGTGAGCATGCAGCCTGGGCTGAAGGCCCTGGCCCTTTGTCGACCAGCTCATTCAGGGAGTCCGGTAATTCCCTTCTTCCTCGCATATTAAGGGAACAGGAGACTCAGCTTTGGAGGTATAGTGGGGAATGATGGATTATTTTCAGAGTTCTCAGCAAGGCTGAATTTAAGAAAGCAATTCTGACCCGCACTTATAGATTATTGTAATTATGAGAACGGATTCCTGTTTTTTCTTTGGGCTTAATCCAAGGCACAGAGACATTTGTTCTAAATTTCTCTTGCTTTCTTTGCTAGATCTCAATTTTACTATTCCCCTTCCACATTTCTTTTCTGCGTCTTGCTTGTATTGGTTGGCAGAGAGCTGGGGAAAACTTAGAGTACTATTTACTAAAATCTACTCATCGATATCTAGGAAGTATTTGGCTACATTTGTGGTACCAGGTAATGGTCTAATAGAGCACTCCAGTCTCATTTAACCTAACTTGTCACCAGCCCAATTGCTTGCTATTTTAATTTAATCAGGAACTGGGGTGTGTGTGTGTGTGTGTGTGTGTGTGTGTGTGTGTGTGTGTGTGTGTGTGTATGTCTGCATGCTGAAATTTGTTAAGGAAAAAACTTGTGATCCATTTAGTTTTGAGGAATTGGAACACTGCATTGGTGTTGAAGTGAAGGGATAGTGGGGTAACTTTTTTATTACTTATTTATCTTTGAAACGAAAGGACACAGGTCCTACGAAGGAAAATCTTAGTTCAAATGAGTAATAATTGTGTTATTTGGACTTAATTTGAATTAATACTCTCTTCCCCAGTATTCTCCCCAAGAAGTGTTTTAATCCATGTAATGGCCACAATTTTGCATTTATTCCACTTAGAGTTGAGAGTTGAGTAACTGTAGATATTATTTTTCCTGATATTGATATGTTCCTAGAGTATAGAAATCAAAATTTTTTTTAGTTTTGTATTTCATATACTAAATCATATTTGCCTGTCACTTTATAGATGCCCTCTCATTTCCTTATAACCTTAAAATGGCATATGGATAACTTAACTTGCCACTTGACTTTTTTTTTTTAAGTTTTAGCTCTCCCCACCCCTACCTCTTCTATTTCAACTGCTTTTAACGGGATGAGGTGGGCGAATGGGAAGGATCTCAAATAATTGGAATAATCATCATATATTTTGGGGAGAACCCCTAATACTATAGAAAGAAATGGCACTTGCTGAAAGGTTGTTGTTTATTTATTTGAGTGTTTTTATTTTAAATACCAAATAAGTTTTCTTTTTTTAAAGAAACTGCTTTTACAATTTTCTTTGGCATGTTTGTAATACGTATTTGGAATACTCAGCCTCACTTACTGATGTTCTTCATAAATTAATTCCCATAGATGTGGTACTCCATTTTTTTTTTTTTTTGCTTTGAGATATTAATGACAGGTTTATAAATGTATTGAGTCATAATGATCATTTATTCTAACCTCCTTAATGCATGAACACTCTCCTTCCACACCCCTGTTAGATGGCTTCCTAGCAAAGCATGCTTGGTCACATTAAGGAGTGTTTCTTGATTTGAAATGAGCATGGCTAAAAATTTTGGTTCTATACCACTGAGAAATCTTTGAACTTTGAGAGGAAGGATGCTTTCATTTCAAAATTTTACCTCTTGGTTTGAGAGTTTTCCAAAATATCTTCAGAAATGCAAATGTTCAGTCCAGTGTAACTTTTGATTGATCGAGGATTGATCATCAAGATCTGAAGTCGATATTTAAGGCTTATTTCAAAATAAGACCTCTATTGACCTCATCGTCTTACCAGCAAAGGTTTAAAGGAGAAAACTTAACTTTTAAAGGGCTGAGGCTTTGGCTTGATCTGAGGTGGCTCCTGTTACTAGGTTTTGAGTTGTATTGCGTGTTGTGTCTCAGCCAACCTGTGCTTGACCCTCCTGTACACACAGTGGGATCGTGTCCTGCCTGACATCTTGTTCAGTCGTCACATGTGTGCAGTGGGCCTCCTTTTCATTAGTTTCATCATGCGTCGGTTATCCAAGAAGAGTTCACTTGGACATGGTCTGTTTTTTTGTTTTTAGAAAAGCCAGATGTACTTTTTGATGGACATTTTGTTCTCATTTATTTTAACAGCTTTATTAAGGTAGAATTCACGTGCCGTAAATCTGATGGGTTTTTGTGTATGAATTTTTGTTTTCCAACATGTGTGGTTTTTGAGATGAGAAATGACTCTAATCCTCTGTGTTATCAGTCAGAGTGAATTTATTATGTCCGTTTATAAATTCATAAAAGGAAACGCTTAAGGCTCCTTTGACAGATACTGTCCAAGACTTTGTACCATCTATTGTTTACGTTATTTGTAAGTTCAAAAGGTATATTCCCTTGTATGTGAATAAATATGTATATAGATATATGTTGAGTCCTTTTTTGTTTGGTAAACGTTGATTATAGTTTGTTGTTACTAATGGAACTTAAAATTAATATGGGTTTTTTGTTGTTACTGTTTTGTTGTTTGTCATAATGATGTTGGCATGCATTGAGAATGCATTTTAAAAAGACTCTGCTGTGTCTAGAGAAGGTAACATATTTAAAAACCCACTTAAATATATGTATGGCTTATGCTAGTAGAATTTTTAAAAATGTTTATTGATTTTATTTTTTGGAAATGGCCATAAAGGCCTGTACATTTGTGTGACAGGACATGGCACCAAAATGACTATACGGCTCTAAGTGACTTCGTGGTGCTTGTAAGGACAAGTCCTCTCACAGAGATCCATTTGCTCACTTCTGTCTTTGGAAAAAAATCTTTAAGGCAGACCATACATCTTTATTATGATCCAAACAGATCTAATATACCATGCATGATGTATATTATAGAGTAATAAAGTGCAAATTTACATGGTTCGGTTATATTCTAGGCTTTTTCACTAGATTACATGTATATTTCAAGAAGGCTATGCAGAAATAGCCGGAATTGGCCAGAAAAATGGGAGCTGCAGTTTCTCAGCATTAAGCTGTAATATTTCCAAATGACATTAGACCAAAATATAATAATATTATTGCTAAACTTATTGCATTAGATTTCTAGGGCTGCCATAGCAAATTACCACAAACTTAGTGGCGTAAAACATTAGAAATGTATTCTCTCTCAGTTCCGGAGGCCACAGTTCTGAAATTAACGTGTTTGCAGCACCAGGCTCTCTGAAGGCTCTAGGAGAAAATCCAGCTTCCAGGGACTCCCGGCATTCCTTGTGGCAGGGCAACACCATTCTCTGCCTCCATCATCACAGGTGTTTCTTCCTGTCTGTCAGATCTACCCAGCTTTCTCTTATAAGGATGCTAGTCATTGGATTTAGGGCCTGCCCTAAATCCAGCACATCTCATTTTGAGATTCTTAAATTTGCAAAGACTCTGCTCCCAAATAAGGTCACATTCACAGGCACTAGGAGTTAGGGGCTGGGACACGTGCTTTTGGGAGGAGCACATTTCATCCCACTATCCTTATAGTGCCAGAATTTTTAGACTGTGAATTAACTGTAATTAATGACACATCTTTAAATCTAACTCTATTTCATAGTTACATAGAGTATTGGGGTAAGGCATCTTATGCTAGCCATTCAGTGACTGCAAAACCTCAAGCGGATGCCTGATCTCAATATCAACATTCTCTTTCGGGCTTTTGGGAAGCGAGGCTGACTACCAAAGTCGGATTCGAGAGTGTGGTGGTAGTTATTCCCTCCAAGCAGGTTAACACTCTAATGTGTTTAAGAGATTTCCATAGAGATGTGTTTCAATTAACATCTGCTTTTTTAAATAATCAAATGCTTGGTTTTTTAAAAAATAAATTTATTAATTTATTTAAATTACTTTCAGGTATACGGTACAATGGTTAGATATCTATATTGTTAATAAAACATTTCCCCCAATTGCTGCTTCTTTCCCCTGGCCCTCCGCTTAGCCATCATATTAGTGTTGACTGCATTCCCTGTGCCGTGCTCCCCATCCTCGTGCCCAGCTATCATTTACTAACTTGTACTTCTTTAACCCTTCACCCCATTCTCCCAACCTCCCAAACCCCTTCCCTCTATCACCAAATTGTCCACTATATTTGTGAGTTTGTTTTTGATAAGATTGTTCTTTTTGTACCTTAGATTCCACATATAAGTGAAATCATATGGTATTTATCTTTCTCTGTCTGACTTATTTCACTCAACATAATAACACCTAGGTCCATCCATGTCATTGAAATGGTAGGATTTCATTGTTTTTAATGGCTGAGTAATATTCCATTGTATATATGAACCATAATTTCTTTATCCAGTCATCTGTTGATGGGCATTTAGGTTGCTTCTTTATCTTGGTTATTGTAAATTGTGCTGCCATGAATATTGGAGTGCACAGATCTTTATTAATTATTGTTTTTGTTTTCTTTGGATAAATACCCAGAAGAGTAATTGCCAGGTCAAAAGGTATATCCATTTTTAATTTTTCAAGAAACCTCCATACTGTTTTCCATAGCGGCTGTACCAATTTGCAATCCCACCAACAATGTATAAGGGTTCCCTTTTCTCCACATCCTCACCAACACTTGCTGTTTTTTGTCAAATAGTCTTTAGGGTAATTGTAGGTAGGATTAACTTGTGGTGCTTTCCTAAGGCTGGGGGAGGGGTAAGGGGAGGGGAGAGGGGTGTGTGTGTGTGTGTGTGTGTCTCCACTCAGCCAGCTACCTTGCCTGATCTTTTCTTTTTCCTTTTATATATTAGGACTTCGCTCACCTTCCTTCAGAGTGAAGTAGCACCTCTGAAATGTCCGCGCCCTAATTTCAGTTTAATACTCTAAGGACTGACTTAGCTAGTCTTCCTTAATAGTCTCAGGTGTCTCTTCCCCATAGCTTCCCAATTTAGTGTGTTGGCTTTACTGCTTAAGAAAAAACAAAACTTTCTGAATGTTACCCCATAAAATAAACAAATTTAGAATATGTTGTTAGAATTGATTTAGCAGACAATTCAAATAGTAGAAAAGTGAAAATGTAGTCTCTTCTAAAAGAAAAAACTCTATACTGGAAAGGTCTTCATGGTCTGTCTAGATTTCCTGATGGAAATCTGTCCTCTGAGTAAATACAAAAAGAAGTCTTAGAGGATAAAATAAATATAAGACCATTAAAGTCAGGAAAAGTGAGCTGTCACATATGTGACTAATGGTACCATAGTAATTGGCTTTAAAAACTTGTTTTGCTTACCACACTTTGTCCATAATAAAATATTCATTATTTCCTTCCTTTTTCTGTCTTTGGCCTTAGAAATGTAGAGTACACTTAAACCACTCTTAGCTTATCTTTTAAATAATCAGAGGAAACTAAATAGCTTTGGTAAATATAAAAATGAATCACTGGTGGCATAACCTCTTATCGTTATATAACCTAAATTGTTATTTTTATGGTTTATTTGTTTACTTTATTTCTTTGGAATTAAGATACTGCTGCTTAAATACAACTCTGTAAGACAGCTCAGAGGAAAAGTAGTTGTATTGCTTGCTGATGGTGTGGCAAGTTCTTGGTGGGGTATTGGTTTCAGAAAACCTGTGGCAGTTTGTTGGAGAGAGGCTCAGACTTGCCTAGAATGATTAGTGTGCTAATAGCAGTTCTTCAGGAATATTACTGGCAAATATTAATATTGAGGGAAAAGTACAGAAGTTTTTCCTAGCTCAAATCAGCTAAGGGAAGGTGCATTCTGAATGAGTGAACTGTATCTTAATTCTGGGATTATTTTTAAAGAGATGTAGTTGTCATTGTTATCTGTTTCTAGAAATTGATACTGCTGAGCATGTAGACCAAGGAGAGGTCTTCTCAGAGCTGCTGTAGTAAATGTAAGGAAATGAGGTTCATTCATAAGAGTTGCATCTATTTGCATACTGGTAATTTGTATAATAATTCTGAGAAATGGTTAATTAGGCAGAACATACCGAGCTTCCATATTATTTCTGCTCTTGATATGCTTGAGCAGGCTTTTCTGCACATATTGATGACCCAGGCCAAAGTGATTATTAGAAATTTTGAATTGATGGACTTTGAAGAAATAACCTTTTTTTGGAGTTTTTAGAGGACTTTAATGGATATTTTTGAATCTTGCCCTTTCCCAGCTTATAACAGCTGCCTGTTCTAGGCTTAAAACAACCTATAGTTAGTGCTCTTGGCTTCACTAGCAAATTAATCCAGTTCTCACTGGATCCAAACCTTGTTAGAGAGAAACCCTTTCCTGAAACAAACACCAGGTACATTATAGGCTAAGGTTCAGTTGTAGCTGAGCTGCGTGTGGAAGAGACACATCTCACTGTGCGCTGTATTCTTGCAGGACAGTAATCGTGTCTGGCTTTGTCTCATGTGTGAACACTGCAGTGTCCACATTACCCCTGCTTAGTAAACATATTTGCTGTTCCTCGTCATTAAACCCTGACCCAGTGTAAGTCTTAGAGCTGGTGACAACCAACAAACATGTAAAAAAAAAAATTGTCCTCACAGAGGCAGGTGAATGTGCCATCCTGTTCTGTGTTTATAATTAGATGTCTAATGCCGATTGCTTTGGCAAGTACTGAAATGATTTAATTTTTCTGCCTTTTTGTGATAGGCACTGTGGTCTGGTGGCAAAGTATACAATTATGTTAAAGTCTACGAATGGAATTAAAAACAGTATCTTCGGAATAAAAATGGGTGTTAAAGGTATTGTCTGTGGAAAATGTGAAAAACTGCTTTTATGTGAGCCAAGGATAGAAGATTTCAGCCTTTTGACTTGTCCATTCACACTTACTCCTGAATGCAGGGCTCTCACAGCAAGCGAGGATGCTGAATGCGGTCGGAGCGAGCAGGACATGACAGGCTGTTTTGTCTTCCCAGAAGTTCCGTTATATCCTGTAGTGAGCGAGGGAGTATCAGTTGCCAACTTAAAGAGGTTTGGAATGGTTCTGTAAGTTTTTTGGGAGAAGCTGAGCTTTAAAATATTTATCTAACAGTTTAGCAGAGCACTTAAAATTTAGCCAGGCCCTGATGCCTTTGACCTGGAGTTGAGTCATCCTCCCTCCTTCATGAGGCGTTTCTTAACCTGCCCCCATCTGATGGTGCCCTAGCACTGTGGAGATGAGGACCACACGTTGTCATCATCATCGTCATCCTGGTATCTGTCAGGAACCGGGAATGGACACCTTTTTATCCTCAGAGCTATTTGATATTGGAAAAGGTGTGATTTAAATGGGGGTTAAAGCCTCCTTAACGGCATTACTGTGGACCCGTCTGTCATTCCAGATGGCAGCCCTTGACCCTGTGCACCCTTCAATCTGCTTGCCACAGCGCCCTTGATCTCTCGTCTCCGTTTTGGAATGTTCGATCGAGAGCTTTTCAGGCCTGCAGCTTGGCGCGGCTCCTTCCATTGGTGGTGGTTGCAGAGTGTGGCTCGTCAGTTACAAAACTGTGGGACCCAGCTTCCCACTGTCTCCACTAAAACTCCACATTCTGTGAAGGAACCACAGGGGGGCGCGGACAGGGGAGACTTGGTTTTGCTTGTGAGTGCGTGCGTGCATGCGTGCGTGTGTGCGCGCGCGTGCACATGTACCTGGAAAAGCAGCAGGGCAGTAGAATGGCCAGCATCCTCTACTGACAAGACTTGTGTGTAGAATTTCTTTTGCTGCAGAGCTCTCAGACCGGTGTGTATTGCTTTTTTTTAAAGCTTGCTTCCATCTTGCATTTCAGATATGGAGAGGGTGAGCGAGTCCCCCAAGCTTAGGTTGCTGGCAGCCCCTGGTCTGCAGCTCTGCCAGTAGGCCACGATCAGCAGCGGTGCCTACGCCACCTTAATTATCCTGGGGGACAGGAGGGCAAGTCCTAGCTTCTCACTGTAGAGTGGCTCTGAGGCCGAGATGCCATCAGCAAAATCCCTGCAGCCCTGGAATCCCCGTAGCTGGTTTGCTGAGGGGGATGGGCATGACACAGCTGCCAAGAAATCGGAAAGAAAGACCACTTGTCTTAGAAAACATCTTCACAACTAGGACTGGGCTATTTAATTTATGAAACAAAGGGAGGATTAGATCAGCAGAACAAGCGTGGGAGTGTGGGTTTTACCAGCTGATTGTGGGTTTTACCGGCTGATTTTTATTATTACTGCCTCTTTTGGCTTGTTTCTTTGAATGGCACAAGCGAAAGGATATGGGGGGAGAGTTCCTTCCACTCCTGCCTTTTCTTTTAAAAAAATTATTTGTCTATTTTAAAATGCTGTCACTGTCTTAAGGACAGGTGGAAACAGCCATGGAAGGATATAACACCCTTGATTTGCTCTGGTTACCAAAATTTACCCGTGAGATAACCTGGGAGGGCTTTCCTTTCTCTCGTGCACAGCACATACCTGCCTGTCCCAGCGGGACCAGTCTAAACGAGCATGTTTTATCACATCTGGAAGGCTGATGGGCTTTTGCGGTAGTACTTGTTTGTGTGATGAGATCCCAGACTGCCCCAGGTGTCTTCATGTGTGGGTGGTGGTCGTTTAGAAGGTGCTCACTGAATTTGCTTCTCAGACCAGCTTTTCCCCCCAATTTTTTGTCAGACGGAGAGATACTTTTATAAAACATAGTAAAAATGAATTCCTAAGAAAAAAAAATGAAATATAAGACATGTAAAATATAAGCCCTAATTTTTAAAATTAAATTCAAAGACATAAAATTACTCTCAGATTGCTACAAAAGTTTCTGATGCTTGTTGTCAGATTTTGTCCTTATCTGCTGCAGACAGGTACACCTTTGACCATACTCCAAGTAGGGCTAGTTTAAATAGTTGTGTTTTCTCCCTCCCTTTCTTGCCCACCTCCCTTTCCTTCTATTGTGTAAGTGTCCCCTGCCGGTGCAGTGAAACATGGCATCTAAGACAGGCTTGAACCCCTGTGTTCTCTTTCACGCCAGCTAAAATTGAGGAGGCAAAGCTAAGATTTACTGAACTTTTGTCCAGACACTGTACTAAACACTTTCTGGGGTTCCTCTGACGCTCTCGGTGATTGGCCGAGGCGGGTACTACTGTTAGCCCGTTTCACTGGTCAGGAACCTAAGGCCTGCAGAGGCCACGCCTGCCAGACCCGAACTCTCTCTGTTAGTTCTGTGTCCTTAGCCCCGTCGGTTTTAAATTCCACTTGCAGGCTAAGAGCATTTTAGTGAAGGAGTGAATTTTCAGGAATTATTTGAAGGAGAAAGGTAGTAGAAGTATGAAATCGAAGTAGACTTGATTGTTCATTTAGAACAAAATAAAGAGTAAGAAAGCCCACAGTGAATGGATGTGGTGGCATTGCTCTTTTTTGCATAAGCATAGTAGTAAAATAATGTTGATGGGGGGGGAGAAGCTGGACATGCTTGCTAAACCTTGATACAAACCCCAGCAGGTTTTTTTTTTGTGGGGGGGAGAGAGGTGAGTCTTACAGGTATGCCAAGCCTGCTCCGTCCGTTTATCTCCAGGTGCTTTTTCTTTTTGCCATAGTTTTCTGCTTTCTGAGCTGTCAGTTTAATTTACTGTGTGAAGCTCAGCCTATTATTTCTCAGGTTTGCTGCCCTACAGGTACACTGTAAAGGATTTCTGTGAAATCCAAGTCATTTGAAATGCCAAGTCTTTGTGCTTTGAAAATAGGTTGTGTTCGGTTTCTTGCTTGATCATCTTTGTTTCGTTTTGCTTCTGAAGCTGAGCTTGCGTTAGAAGGATGATGCTAGAAGCAATTGAAAGGGCACATCAGATTTTTACTGTAATCCTGAACTATTGATTGTTGACTTATTTGTAGGTTTAATGCAGACCCATTTCCTTCCTTAGCGTCTAACTGGCCATTAAGCTTTGGCAGTGTGCCGGCATGTTGAAGTCTTGCTTCCTATAATATGATTTGGCCATCTAAGGGTATTATGTGTGTTTAGTTTTTAAAGACACAGACAAAGCCCTCAACTTTGTGTGTGCTGCAGAGTGCAGGAAAGAATTCTCTACAGCAAAACTATTCACGACTACGAGACAGCCTAGAGGTGAGGAGTCGCCGTTCCACGTAATGTAAATACCTGAAATCACACAAATTGTACCCATTGGATTAGCTGGCTTTTTAAAATAGATGCAAACTAACGTAACAGCATCTTGAAGACCAAGCAGGGAACCAAAATGGCACGATGGCGTTCCAGAGTAGGTCAGAGTGAAGCTTGCCCGATTAAGCGGCCCTCAGTGTGTGCCAGGTGCCACTGTCCTAGCACGAGGCTGAAATGAGAATCTAGCTGAGGGGCTGGCACAGTGTCCTGCGCACGGAGGGAGCTGGGCTCAGAGTGGTTGGAGGACAAGTGTCATAACAGACTTTTCCCCTGTGCGTTCACAACCCGACACCTCTCAGCTGGAATAGAAGGTGAGCCTTCACCTCTTGAGTGAGGGCTGAGGACCGTAGAACATTAAATTTGGGATTTTGAGAGTGTGAATGAGAACTGAATGGCTTTAGGAGGGGAAATTCACTTTTTCTCTTAAGTACAGAAGTAAGACATGCTTGATTCAGAGGACTTGGAAAATGGCTCCAGTGTGCTCTCTTGACAGCTGTGTTGGCTCTCAGAGTTGCGGGACAGCCACCGTCTTGGAGTGGTAAATTGTTTAGACCGGGTGCTTGAGACTGTAGAACATCTGTTTGAAATGACAAGAAAAATAAATGTATTTTAACAGAGAGGTGAGGAGTTAGTTTGAAGCACGTATAAGAGATAAACTATAAAAGTGGCTCTCATTGTTCAGAATTGATCAATTCCTGTCAAATGATGTAGTCTTGTCCGCTCTTCTGTAATAGAAAAGCTTCCTAGTGTGTGAAAATGGATCTGAGACATGCAGCTGTCACGAGCAGCCGTTACATCATTTCACTGTCCCCCTCAAACCATTCAGAAGGATGGTTATTGAGAAAGTTCCGTGGCTTTGTCCTAATTTGGAAGCTTCAGGGGCAAGTAACCAGCCAGGGGTTTTATGTCAAGGTTGAGAGGGGCACCACCCTAATCCTTCCGTTTGTGTGGTGCTTGGTAGTGGGCTTTGTCCATCACCGTCTTGTTCCTCACTGCAGTGCTCGAGGTGGTTGAAAGGGTGTCGGCATCATTGTTCTCAGAAGGGGAAGAAGTTGAGACCAGGATAGAGAGATTAGTTAATATCAAAGATGGAACTTGAACCCAGGTACTTCTAATACCTCGCCCTGTGTCCTTATTAGCATGCCTTGCTGTCGAAGGCCTCCAGGGGTGGACTGGTTGGATAAATTCCAGTTTCTTCTTTTGCCTGGTCTCAGGTTTCTTGTTGGTTTGGTCCTTTATTTCCTCTCGGACTTTCTTACCAGTTTCCTTTGAAGTGACATTCCCCATTTATTCCTTTCCAGGTGAAAGGTTTGCTGGTTAACTAAACTGATTGTAGGGATGAAGATGCTACTTAGAGTAATACTATAAACTGAGTGATGACAACCCTCATCTTTTCCATCTCAGAAAGACTTGGGAACAGGAAATCATTGTGATGTTTGTTGCTGCTGCTGACATAGTTTACAGATGCCCGTTATGGAAGGGGCATTTGTTACACTAGAGCCTTTCAGCTGCATAAGTAGGTCACTGGTGCCAAGCAAATGCAAAGTGGCAAACTGGAACAAATGTCCTATTTGAAACTAGGTGGACTGGACTGTCAGGGTTTAGAGCAGATTGAGCGAGAGGTTTTTCGTTTTGCCAGCTTTTTGCTTTCTGTTTCAACGTCCTTCCTTTCAGCTGCCTTCTTGTCTGTTCTTATTGTCTTTTCTCCTTTCTTCCTTTCATCTTGCTTTCCTCTGTCCTTTGCATCTCTCATGCTCTGCCTGTCTTCTCCCATCCTGTTTAACTGGCTGTCATCTGGAGCAGTCGTTGCTAATAGGAGTGTACCTCCTTTTTCTCCGATCATTAGCTGTGAAGTCGTAGCTGTTAGAATGATTCCTGCCACTTGGCAGCACCTGCCCCCTGAAGCTGTTTTGCACTGTAGCGTGAGCACAGTCGAGGTGTGAGGTCGAACTGGGCCAGTGGAGAGACTGGTCCATGGGAGCCTGGCCTTGCTGGCTGCCAGAGGCGGGCCTTTTCCTCTTGTGCTCTTGTTACTTGTGTTTTCTGCATTTGCATACCCCACAGAAGTGGAATTTAATTTCTTCATCTAGCTAACCTACTCACATTTGGTCTTTAAATGGGTACCCTGAAGTGTGTTTCCTTATTTTTGGCCCTTGCCTAAAGCCTCTTCTACTATTCAACATTTGTGTTTTTGGTGCCTCACTCAGCTTGATATCGAAGGCGTGTGAGAGTTTTCTGTTTTGGTATGTATCAAAAGAGGACCGATGGTACATTCAAGCCAGATCCTAAGCAGAGGGGAGGGTGGGCAAGAAATGACCAAGGGGTATTTAATTTTTTTCTCATGTTTTAGGAATGAAGTTATTCATTAATTTGGTTCCCATCTTCACATGTGTTCTTCACCATTGGCTAACTCTGCGCCCTGCCAGCTCGTTTTGGGGAGGAAGGGGAGGGTGAAGGAATGGGTTTCATTCTGGAGCAGCAGACATGCCGCAGAGCCCTTCAGACATCTTTTTCACTGGGAGCTGGGAAGGAGAAAGGGCTGCAGATCTCATCTCCGTCTCTGTATTAGTGTTCTACCTCTAGTTGGATTTAATTTCCTTCTCCATTCTCCTCATGCCTGTAATGCCTTCGGCAAATGGAAAGAGGCTCTTTGTCAGCGATTCTAAAGTGTAGTGCCCAGACCAGCACCTTCAGCATCACCTGGGAACTTGTTGGAAATGCAGGTTACCAGGCTCCACCGAGGCCTACCTTATTCAGGTCGCTGGAGGTGGGGCCCAGAGTCTGTGTTTCAACAAGTCCTCCCGTTTGAGATCCACCAGGCTAAGTGATTACAGAAGTCTAGAGTAGGTTAAACTCTGCTTTTCTAACCATCCCTGCCAACTCTTAAACTTAATCCACCCAGCGATCAATGCTGAACTTTCAGCCTGCAAAGCAGTATATTTATTATTTAAGAGTTGGAGTCCATAAAGAATTTGTAACCACCTCTGTTTTTAATCTTTGCTTCATCAGGACACAATCGGCAATTAAATAATGTTTAAAACATATATATTAAAAACTTAGGACTTACAATTGGTCATTGATTATTTTTTTACCATGGAGGTATTGACTCTGATTCCGAGGCTGTAGCTCAAAATACACTGCCTAAAAAGCAGCCAGAGCTCAGAGGGGAATGAAGAAGAAGGGGAGACAGGAAAGGAAGCAGAGGGATTAATAATCCCATCTTGGTTAATTACCATTATCCTCTCTCATCACTGTGAACGGATGTGCTATGGCTTCTGCAAATGTTAATAATTCATGGATGGACTATGCCAAAGAGAGGCCTTAAATCTGGTCTCTCAGCAGATTAAATACTCCGTCTGCCATCAGTAGGAGCCAGGAGAGATGAAAGATGGACTTGTTGTTTTTATTCACTAACCCAGTTTTCTCTGCCTTTCCCCTCAGCTTCTTTCATCCTCATTTTGTTTGCTTTTCCATTTGCTTCTCTCTGTACTTCCCCACTGCCCCCCATTAAGTGAGTGCTGGGGATCTTGGGTCTGCTGTTAATGACATTAGATTTTACTTTTCCATAGCTGCTAGTAACAACAGATGCCATGAGAGAAAGCAGAGAGGCAGAATAAGTATTTCTTTAGAAATGTCTAAATCAGTCTGCATATTTGAAACATGTATTAAAATGTTCAGCCTTTGTTTTAGAATCATTTACAGTAACTTCTCTTTGCTTTGAAGAGTAATCCTGTTGTATAGGCAGTTGAAAGTCTACACAGTGTTATTTCATATAGGTCTGATGGCGTTTTCCCGTTTCACAGATGGGAAAATTGAGGCATGAGGTGAAAGGCTTGTGTAGGATTACCTAGAACTCAGTTCTTTTGATTTCAGCTTCAGGATGCTCTCCACTAAATTAGGTCTTGCTTTTAGAAATCAATCATGTAGTATGGGGCATTAAGCAGAAGTTAATTAGATTAGACTCAAATAATATATAGGTAGCTACACAGGAACACTTCCACTTAAATTCTAAATGTAATATTGCCAAGGAGCACCACAGTCGGAGAAGGCTGATGACTGTGATTGTGTAGACATTTCTAGAGCTTCTGAATAACAACCCTCAACAACTTACAGGTTAATCAATAAATATATGTTGGGCACTAACCCTGTACATGATGCTTTGTTAAGCACCCTAAGTGGCCATAATAATAGTCTCCATCTTTATTAGATTTTCAGCGTTTTAGGGGGATTTGCTACTGAAATGCCCCCGTATCGACTTCAAGATGTGAGATGGCGAAGAGGCAGAACTGGAAATGTTTTAATCGCCTCCATGATTTGCTGGAGGGCTTAGTGGTAAGAAAAATGTTAATAAAACTGGACCATTGTTTGAAAAGTGATTTCCACCCATGTCCCTGCTGGGAGGCAGGCAGAAGAGTGGTGTGGGGAAACAGATTTTAAAATCAGCCCAATTTTCAGAAACCGTTTCAGAACTGTAGATCCTTATGTTTCTGTTCTAGAGATGAGAAGGGCGCAGCACAGAGATGAAAACCTGACCTGGTGTTTTATAGGGCAGCGTAAGTTCCTGGGCTTAGACAAGGCCACCCCCGTCGCCTGCCTTGCTGGTCGGTCCTGACCTGAACTGCTGGATGATGAAAGCCATTGCTTCCTCTCTCCTCTCTCCCCGCTTCCTGTGGGACCAGGATCTTCCAGGGCGTTGCCCTGTTTTCTATTTTCAATTCGTTTTGTTATTTCTCATGTAGTTTCTACTCTGGGTATTTTCTTCCTTTTTTCCCCTTAAAGTTTGCATCCTTAAATGTCCTTTTATTACATCTCAATTTTAGATTTTATTTATTGCTTTGAGAAATGCCATATTCAAACTATATAATAGGATTAATGAGAAAATAGAATCCTGCTTAGAATTTTCCTTCATAGAAAAATTTCAGAGACCAATGTTTTGTATGTCAGTGAATTTGAAATTCTGACCAAATAATACAGGTTCCCTGTCTGAATCAATGAGGATTAGATAATTTTAGTAATCTTTTTTTTTTTCTATTGAGGAGTCTTTTTTTTTTAATCATATTAATAGCAGGAATAGTAAGTATGTGGAGCAAAAAAGTTACATGAAAATTAAGCTTTTAGTGTCTTTTCTCTAATCGTAATAATATAATTGACCCTTAAGTAAGCAAATCCAAATCCTCAATATCTGCATTTATTAAAAAAAAAATCTTGGGACAATATTTAGCTTTAGTATTCCTTCAAATAACAGCTTCCCTGCTCAATTTAAAAGAATGGAAAAGAATTCTTTTACAATCAACCTGGGAAGGAATCCATCTGTTGTGTAAAGTATATTGGTATCAAGAACTAAGCAAGCTAGAAGCGTTTCTTTTGTATCCACCACCATCCCCCATGTTATACCTTAAGGTTCCGTGAAACCTGGGGCTCAGGCCCGCACCCAAGCAGTTTTTCTTGCTACAGCGTCCCATGGTGCTGTGCAAAGAGCTCTGTAAGCAAGAAACCCGTATCCCGAACCCAAGCCCTGGACCAGGTCACTTTGTGACATCAGCCAGAATCTGAGGTTTTCTGTGCCTTATTTTCTTAATCTATGCCGCAAGGGAAACTGAATTGCCCCTGAAATTTTAAGTGTATGACTCTGCTAAGTCTTTGTATACTTTTTTTATTTTATTTTTTACCGAGGTAGGAATTCTTCATATAGTCTACAAGTTCTTGCAAAAATAATTAGTTCTCTCTATTAAGTACTAAGGTTTGATAGATGCTGTGTGTGTGGGAGAGAGACAGAGAGACAGACACAGTAGGCAGGCTAGCAGACAGATTAACAGGGCTCTCTCCTTCATTGTGAGTTTCTGAAACCTGGGACTGCAGTGAATTGCCCTGGAGGAATATTCGAGGAGAAAAGCTTTCTTCTTCCATTTGGCCTACTCCCATTAGCAGTTGTATTTAATGGGGAATTACTTCTTGAAAACATGTTTAAAGTGGAAATCTTTTGAAATTACTTTCCCCTGCTACTCCTCCCACTTCCCACCCTGGTTCATGGGCATACCAGGGGCAGAGCCCTGCCCTGGGGCAGCGGGAGTTCCTGAGCTTCTCTGAGCACAGAGAGCTTTCTTTTCTGGGTTGTTTCTTGACCCTTGGGTAAACAAATTTGCATATAACCAACAGAGAGTGCCCGTAATTTGTTTTACCATTAGGTAAAGACATGCTGAAATTAGCCTGCTTTTTACTAAGTCTAGTGGTTCTCCTTAAAACAACACTCAAGGTAAAATGTCATTGATAAAATCAGCAGATTGCTTTTTCATTCTTGGCTGATTTGTCAGCACCCAGCGGCTGTTCCTGCCACACCACTGACCTTGAGCCAGGCCTGTCTCATTTTCCCTGAACCTCCCTGGCTCTAGATGCAATTGACTCTGGGGACAGAATACCGTTGGGAGTGATGTGCAATCACAAAGGAGAGTGTGGGTGTCTCTGCACACTGGCCTAGAAGCACGTTGGCATTTGTCTTTCTGCCTGAAGGCTGAAGAGATTTGAAAGAAGAGACAACAAGCCAAAGTAATATTTAGCACCCCATTTAAGTAGTTGCCTGCAGGCACTGTGGATGGGGCCTAGTGAGTACCAATGAAAATCAAGGAAGTGGGTTCGCTGAGGGCCCATTAAGGACAGCTCTGTGCTAGGCACTGATGCTGATTAGAATGAATATAAATTCTGGACACTGCCCACTGGAAGCTCATTGCTTTCTACCTGCAGAGCCAAGACTGGCATTCCTGTAATAGGATTAAACTGTCCAGGGCAGTGTACAGTGACAGGCCAAATTGAATGGGATGACGTGATTCTAAATGCTGTGGGAGTTCAGAGGAGAGAGAGGAGGTAATGAGTGAAATTTGGGCTGCTCCTGGAACAGACAGGATCTGACTGGGCCTTGAAAGATGAAATGGGTTTAGCTTACAGGAAGCAATAGAGGATATGAGAGTAATAACCTGACCTTAGTCAGGGAGGTGAGAACAGGAGTTATACGCTGAGGAATAAAATCTGTCAGGAAGGGGCATCAAATGTGGAAGGGAGTGACTGCCAAGCAGTGGAGTGTAGGCAGAACTTGCTGTTGAAAGTTCTGGAGCAGGTAAATGTCAAAAAGAAAGGAGGGAGGGTGTGGAAACACTTAGGGAAGTGGGTTTGGCTGGTGGAAGGCACCTGCTGAGGTGTTGTTGGGAGGTAGTTGTAATCCCACCGCGGTGATGACAGCCAGGCCCAGGCTGATGGCTGAGCGAACAGAGGAAAAGATGTGTGAGAGACTTCTGGAAGAAAGCAGTTGCCACACTTGGTGCCTGATGGGTTTGAGAAGGATGTCCAGAAACAACTCGAGGTTTGTAGCAAAGAGGACTGGGTATTGGTCATGGCTGAGAAATTATGAAGATTAATTAGATTGAAGGTTGAGATTTAGTATCAGTTTTTGATGTTCTGACAACACATCACTGTGAAAATGCCCCGGAAACATCTGGAGATAGGATAACAAACACTGCTCAGAAAATTGTTCCAGATGGAATTGTCCACTGATCCAGAAGTAAGAGTTGTGGCAATAAAGAAGGGTATGCATGAGGGGAAGTACATAGCATCGGGCAAAGGAACACAGTCTCAGCGAGGAGAGGTGCCAGGAGGAGGCTGGTGACCGGGCTAGGAAGAGGCCAGGATCCAGCTATGCCTGCGAGGGCTGGAGGCTTTCTTAACCCTTAAAAGCACTTACGCACCAGTGGTAGCACTTCCCAGCAGCCCAGCAGACCTGGCAGAAAGCAGAACAGAGCTCCCCAGAGCTCTGAAAGAGTTGATTTCGGGTTAAGCCCTGCTTATTGTCAGTGTCCTTTAGGGTGTTACAGGCATTTACTTGGACATAATTCACCTGGTGGTTATTATAATCCTACTAAACCATAGAATTTCAATGACTTTTTCTATTAATGGTAACAGTTAAATAAGAAGGAAGATACTAATGCCACCCCTTCAAAAATGTCTCCTCATCCTTCGTGTGTTTCCAGCATAGGCCTAAGGAAATTGGAACTATTTTTCCTTCCTTTTTTTCTCCCTACTCAGAAATTTTCAAACCAATCAACCACATGAGAGACAAGGTCAGAAAGTCTTTAGAATCTGAATATCTTAAGTTGGAAGTAGTGTTCCTACTTTTTAAGGAAAAATTCTTTCTTTCTTGGTCCTATACTTGTACTTTTCTGAGAAGTTCATTAATGGACCTATTGGTAGAATCTGTAGAGAGATGACAATAGAAATAATAAGCTTGAAAATGTTCTTTTAAAAATTACAGTGAATTCTAAGGAACTCTCTAAAGGCATGCTTTGCTGGAATATTATATGGAATACTGTTTGAAAATTCAAGCTGTCTTTCAAATGCAGAGAGGCTTTGACACACTTTGGTCATTGTGGTGGGAAGATCCACATTTGTTTTTTGTATGGAGCGTCTCTCTGATGTACAGGTTCGCCGCCGCTGTAGTTCAGATTGGTGCGGGGCCCAGGATTTCAAAACGATGGTGTCGATCCCCTTTGGTGGAAAGAATTAGACAGCTCTGCATTTGTAGAAGCAAGCCTGTTTTTATCTTTTATATTAACAAATGCTGGGTCTACCAGGCGTCTCCCTTTCTCTTTGTTTTAGTTTTTGGTGCTTAGGGTTATATAAAGCCAAAACAAAATTAAACAAGGGACACCCAATAGACATTTAGAAATGGATCGCGTTATGTTCAGACAGTGATAAAGGAAGTGAAAAGTACCTCCTTTTTAAGGTGGCTTCTTCCCTGTGTGTGTATGACCTTCACATACATTTTCAGGTATCTGTGGTCTGAGGCAGGTTAGGTAACTCTTCTCAGTACCCTATGCCCCGAGGTCCTTTGCAGTCAGAATATTGTCACTCATCTGGTTTCCTTGGGATACTTGTAGATTGGGGAAAGATGGAGTCTTAGCTGGTTTACAATTCATGCTAGCATAAATATCCTCTGAATATATTTGTTGGCCATGCTGATGAGGTAAACATCTTAATAGTGACTCAACGAGGTGTTCTTTGTTTTGTTTGTTTAGGAATTAAAGGGGCTTTTCTCATTCTACTATAGTGAACTTCACATGGCCCCCTCAGAATAAATAGGTTTTAACCATCTGTGAAACCGCACTGAGGCCTTTGGATTCTTTTTTTTCCTGTCCCTTCCATCTCCAGGCAGAGACTCTTGCTACATATCCACTGTGCTCTAGCACAGTATTCATTTGATCGCAAACAAAAGAGTTTGCTTCTTGCACTGGTTCAGTGACAGGTCCCGCAGAATTGTCTTTTGTTCAGCAATTGGAGCATACGATGAGCCCGGTTAATTTCAAAGCTCCCCCCAACACCCTCCCTCCCTCCTTGTGCAGTTTCTGAGCTGCTAGTGGTACCTTGTATTGAGTCTGGAATAAAGAAAGCTTGAATTGTTGAATGTTCGCTACAACAACTGTGACATCTGCTATGGCACCGAATGGCACTGTTGGTGCAGTTAATTTTAAGTTAGGGGAAGAAACAAAACTAGAAAGCTCTTCAGCTTCACAGCGCTTGTTACCACGTGCCTCTCCAAATTATGCATTGGGTGCTATCACAATGAATAAAATGAAGGAAATCGAGAGTTGGTTTTTATGTTAGTAACATAAGTTCTTTCATTGTTATTCACTGTTCAGGCACCAGTGTGTTCCTATGGTAATTCTTTTTTAGTTGTTTTTTTTATAAAGCAGAAATGTCTAAAACATCTCAACTCAGTATTTAATTGTCCAAAGTTCTGATGTAAGAAAAATAGGTTAATTATATTAGTTGTTTTTCATTTAAAGCAATGAGGTCTTGGTTCTGCTTTTTTAAATGCCAAATTGATGATTGTAGATGAATAAAACCTTAAGTAGCCAAATTTTAGATGCTAAGTAGTCAAGTTAACATTTGTATGAAAATACGTTATGAAATTGACGGGTACCCTGTGTCGTTCAGGTTCTGCAACTCAAGTAGAGGTGTCGGTTTTGCAACTAAAGATTGCAGTCATAGGGTTTGTGGGTTTTGTTTTTGAAGATGAAAGGGCCTGTCTCTCAATTTTGCTTTTGCAGTCTGCACCGTGATGACAGTCACTACCTGCCCGGTCTGACTTTAATCATCTGGTGCCTGGTTCTTAGTGCAGTTTCATCTTTGCTTTTTCACAAGCTTTCCTGTAATTGCACAGTTAGTTGTTTGTTGCATTGAATTTCTTTCAGTGACTGTGAAAAACCCATGTTAGTATTTTAATGTAGTCTTTAATTTTTAGGTTATACATTAAAACGTGAAGGAAAAAAATCCCTTTCTGAGGAATGCTTTTAAAACCCGTTATAGTAGAATGGGAATATTCATTACTTACACATCATATATTTTTTCCCTAAATCTCGTACACAGAAGTGACAGTTGCGCTGAGCATGTTAATAAAAGGTCTGCATGTTCCTGTGTTACTGACAGTTTCATTGGCTGTATATTCCTGAAATGCAAATAACTTCAGTTCTGTTCAAAGCTATAATTAATCTGAATAGTTATTTAAACAGCATTGAAATCTTTTAACTACTGAGAGGCCAAACATTTAAGATGGTGAATTTACTGTTCTGTTTGAAGGACAGTGCAGCTGACGAGGGCATAGTCATTTGAGATGCTTGTTGGAGCTACACATTCTGTAGACTAAAATGGCAGAATCTGTCTGCTGCTGTATAAAATCTTTTAACTACCATTTATTTTAGCATCATGGCATGTGCAAATTCCTGCTGCTCAGTTAAGGGACCAGCTTCACAACTGGTGTTACAATCTGTGGCTACAGCACTGCATCACAATGCAGAAAATGCATTTTCCACTTTAACCAAACATGACAACTGAAGCGGTTATTAACCATGCAAGATGTCGGAAGTCATCAAAAATGCACATCAGAGTAATTACGGTGGCTTGGGTCGAGGAAATAAAGTATCATTGCATTCCTTGCCTACATGTTGTCTCTCCCCCTCTTCAATCTTAACTTGGTACAGTCCTTTAACAATAAAATACCCTTCTGTAACCTATAAACTGTTACTCCCATCAGTTTGTGCTTTCAAACTGATGGCTGACTTCTCTGCATTTGTGTTGAGCGGCACAGTGATGACGGTGCAGTGCCTTGGGGGCTTCAGTGCACCCTTTTTAGGCAGACCCTGCAAGCTCATTGTCTAATTGGAGTCTTTAGTGCTCCAGTCATATCCACCTTTGCAGGGTGTTCTCTCTTCCTTTTTCTTCTTTCTCTTTCTCGCCCTCTTTCTTCCTCCCCCTTCCCCCAGTTCTGGCTGTTTGGAATGGGAAAAACTTGAGCACTGATTCCAACAGAGCTCATCCTACATAGAACGTATGGAAGAGCTGCAGTGACCAACAGCATCGACCTGGCTGTAACTCCTTAAATTTGAGAGCTGCAGGTAGGATTGCCTGTTTTGTAAAGAAATTAAGATAAATGCACCTTAGTAAATAGAGCGACAGCATGTAGTTGAAGTCCCTCTGAAAGGCAAGGTCTTGGTTTGTTTAAAATTTTGAGATAAATTCAGAAACATTTAACTCATTCAATAGAAAAAGTACTTAATTTTTCTGAGAATTGTTCAGATTTGTGCCTTATCATTCTAATATTTTTTCTTAAAAAGATTCTGTTGGGTGGGGCAGGGAATTAGTTGCTTAAAGATTTAAATAGTTGGTTACTTAAAATTTTTGCAGACTTCATCTTTAGGTAATAAGTAGTGTGGACTTTCTTTAGGATTTTTTTAAAAGATGCACTTTAAGTGCAGAATTCTTATATGAGGTAAAATATTAAGGTAGGGTTTCTTTTCTTTGCTAAAATCAGATCCTTTGGGATTGTAGGTGACTGTGTGTGCGTAGGATACCTGACCAAGGAATTCAGTCATTTATATTTTGTTATGGGGAAAAAGTACTTTTAGAGATATTTAAGATTATCTCCCAGGAAGTGCTTTAGCATAAGGATTTACATGAGAAGAACTAAATAGTAACACCAAAAATGTGAATTCTTAAGTATGATTAAGTGTAGGCAATTTCAATTAAGATAGTTACTTTAACTTTTTGAAATTCATCCTCAAAAGAGCATTTTGTGAGTCCTTTAAGTATATTTCAAATTTTGCTGTAGAGAATGTAATTTGTGGAAGGGAAATGAAAACTTCCTAAGTCATCTAAGCGTTATCTGGAGGGTAATAAAATTATAAGTGTTGTCTATAATACTTTTAATACCTGGATTAATATCAGAGATAAAATGCTTTTAATTCAGTGTCAAAAAGCAGCTTGCTTGTTGTCTTCCCTTAAAAACACCAAAAAAAAAGAACCCCGGGGAGGTATAGCTTTTTACCCCAAGGAACCTATTTGTGTTATGGGACCCATAGGGTCTGGACTTCTAACCAGAGCATGGACTTGGAAATTGCTTACCTGGTTGAGAGATTTAGCTCCCTTCAGAGGTGTGGGACTTCCTGTACTCTTAACAATAGGAAGCCTCCAGGAGCTGTCAAGTGGGGAATGGAGGAGAGCTGCTCAGGGAAAGGAGAGGAACTGAGAATTTCACTCATCTGGGCACTGGAGTCTGGATTTGCCCAAGACTAAGATTCCCTTAAAACTCTGACCCAGTGCAGCACTGCAAAGAATTGATTTCTGAGATGAGACAATGAGCTGTGTTTTGCATTTTGTAAAGATGGAGAAAACCTCTAACACTGACCTGTATGGGAGATGACTCAATTATCTGTGCCTTGGTACAGTTGCAAATTATTTTCCTTTGTCTGAAGTGGGTGGATGCCAGTGCCTTCATCAGAGCTCCTTAATTTAATGTATGGAAAATGTCTCAGCCACCATTTTTAAGAATTAGCTGCATCATGGTTGAGGTGAGCTGGGTTCTGAAGGCAGCTGCAGGGCCGTTCCGTTTACATCAGGTTCTGTGCCACGAGAGCGTTATTACTGTACAACTCAGAGAATGAATTTGCACACTGCATAGAAGAGTTTTCTAGGAGGGTGGAGAACATTCCCAGAAAGAAAATGGAATCCTTTTGTCTACAGTAAGTATTTCTCATACTCATATAGCAGTGAGAGGCTGCCAATTTGTCTTTGGTTGAATGGGCAAAAAAGACCTTAAAATGAATGCTGCAAATATTAAAGGTGTAGCAAGCACAGAGGTTCTTGGATGTATTTCTTATCTATATGTTAGAAACCAAGTGCAATTATATACTTGAAATATAGGTTTCATGAATGGTTTTATCACATGCTTTTAGTTATTTATTGATACTTTAAGTTAATGAGAGAGATGAATTTATCACTGGTCAAAGATGAAAATGACAATTTGAGAGAAAAAGGAAATCTAAATTTAGCATATTTAAAAGAGTTCAGGTTTCTTTTCTCTGTTTTTCACTAACATTTCATTTTCCATTTCTGAAGAAAATTGCTGGATTATAGTTTTGCTTTCTTTCTTTTCTTTTTTTTAAGAAAACTCTTCCATGGTCTATAATAGCCGATTAAAATATATAAGAAGAAATGTTTAAACAAAACAAGATTTTGTCCTAAAAGAGCAATAGATTGGAGCTTTTATTCTCATTAATGAGGATAATTTTTAGTGCCTTCTGTTTAATTAATAGTTGTGCCATCAGAGCTACTTGTGGAAAACTCTTGTTTGTGATTGTAAGCTTAGAAATCTCGATTCTTAAAATTAATTGGATTTGACTGGTTTATTCCTTTGTTCCTTTATGCCGTTACTAAGTGGAAATAAGTAGATTTTAACTTTGGTTTTTATATTTATCTTGTTAAAGGCACTTAATCCTGAAGTATTTATAGTAAGTGCATTTTACAGTAAACTGTACCATGAAGAATTTTCTCAAAATGCTTTCGTAGTCATTCCGGGAGTTGAGTCTTCACAGAACTGGGTGTCTGAGAATTTTTTTAATTGATAGCAGATTGATAAAGCCAGCTGTTCTTCCAGGTCTTACTGTACTAGCTGTTTTCCATCCTTTTCACTGAATGCCATTTTCTCTAACTAATAGATGTTTTTGAAACTAGGTGAGGAGAGGATTTTCACATCAGTCTTTTCATTGAAATAGGAAGGTTCAGTTGTCTTAAGCCCTGTTTAGAATCCTACAAAGATTCCATAAAGCTTGCATAAATATTTTGCTTGCAGCATAAAAGCCGAGATCTCAATATAATTGTTTTAATCCTGGGAGGGCCATTTAATATAGTAATTGTTTAGATATATGATTTACAGATGTATAGAATGGAAAGGAATTTTTTTTCCCCTTCAATTTTATAAGGCTTACACTTGGAAATAAGAGGGTTTCAGGGTAGCGAATTAGAACTCCATTTTAATTGCAGCTTTGCTTGCATGAATTGTTTGGGTGGATGGCATGAAGGGTGTCACAGAGCCTTCCTTTGAAATTTTTAAAGTACAACTTGGTCAAAGATTCTGGTCTTTTTTTTTCTAGCTTTATATAAGCTGTGTGCTAGGTACTCTGGGGAGATAGCAGAGGCACAGCTGCTTCTCATTTTCTTTGCCTCCACCATGATCTCTTCAAGTTTGGCTACAGGGGAGAGGCTCCCCTTGCTTTTGTTTGTTGGGGAGTCCCAAATCTTCAGTCTGGAAGCTGTTTAGTTTCCTCATGAAATTTTAGCCTGGCTGGTAGTGAAGAGTCAGAGGCTGCTGCTTTTTGCTATAAAAAATGTATTCCTATCAAACCTTTGAACGCCCTGGCAGTGCCATGATGTAGACGAGCAAGCAGGTTGGCCAGCCGGCCAGGAAACGCGTGCCCCTGAGATGGCGGTGACGAAGGGGTGAGATGGCGGCCCCAGAAGGCTGATGAGGTGGACCGCGCACGTGTCCTCTTCCTTTACTCAAGCCGAAGTCACCTCTGGGAGCACGGGCTTGCCAATTTGCCGTTTCTTTCTATTCTGTTACAAGATGGAAATTTTGAGATTTTCCTGAAGTAAAGACTTAATGGCACTTAAATGTTGATAGCTTCCTATTGATGCTTTTAAGAAATTGTTGACAAATATGATAAAGTAAAATTTTAAATAGATATTTTATATCAGACCTGAAATTCCTTGCTGGTACTTTCTTCTTTTTCTTTTTACGTGTGGGAACTTCTGAGACAGGATATTCAGAAAACAGGACAGTATGCTTCTCCTTATGGCTAGATGAAACTAGCATTCCTTTGAAAACATGTTATTTGCCTTTGATTCTGATTTTTCATTCTTTGTGGGCTCTGGTTAATTTATACATAAAAGATGTCAGCTATCTTCAAAAGCAAAGTTTATTGGAATTTCTTTTGTGGTTCAAGGTGTGGATTATTTTGGAGTGAACCATAGCTTCCATGGTGGTGACAGTGCTCATTTCTTACCTGTTTCCACCTCTCATGGTCTTGGAATTTCTGGAGGTGGTTCAGGGTTTCTGTAGTACAATCAATTCATCTTATACTGAGGTAACACAAGGTTTACTGTAGTTAAACAACTTTCTCAAGGTTATACATCTGGAAGCCAGTCGATCTTGCCCTAAATCCAGGTCACCTGACTCCTAATCTGTGCTGTGCCTTTGTCTGCATTTGGCTCCGTCTCTGTCTCTTTGTGGGCTTACTGGTGACTGAGAGATCTAACGTTTGAGCTTTCAGCAAAGTCTTGCCAAAAATGACTTTTTGAGCTGTACTTGGAGGCTTCCCGGGCCTGTGTTGTATCATTTACAAACAAACATTTAAAAACAAGGTATATCTTGCAAGTCAAGCTTTTAGGTCCATTTTGTTGGCTTGGCATGAAGGGCTGAGTGCTTGTCCCCTGAGATGGGCACCGGCGTCCCACCCCTCTGCTCTGAGCTGGCACGGGGCTGGGCATTCCGACAGCGGCTCTCTCTTTTAACTCGAGATTGGAAGGGTCCCGCAGTCAGGGTTGCCCCTTCATCTCCCCATGGATGGGCTGAGTAAATGATTTTAGCTCCCTGTCAGTTTCAGGCAATTTGTTTTTGAAAAATGGTCTTGCCCTCGCTCCTCCTGTTGCTTGTATTTGCCACTCCAGCTAAGCAGTGTTTCATGTTTCCTGTACCTGTGGTGACAGTGGTGAGCGGTGCATCCTGCATTATTCCCTCAGCTCTGACAGGGTAACGTCAAAACGTTTTCAGACTTAATTAAGGTTTGAGAGAGAGTGTGAAATCCCAAGAACTGTTAGCAGAGGAGTACCAAGACAAATTCCACTTAACACAGCGGGAAGTTATAAAGGAGAAAGTCTCTTGTTTGTTTTACTGGTCTCCAGACAAAGGATTTTTTGAAAAAATTTCCAAACCAGAAGGAACTGCAGCAAAACCTAGGCTCCCTTTTCTGTGACAGCCATGATGATGAGTGCTCCAATCCTATCAGCATAAGCTGTGCTGCGTCGCAGGAGGACCTGTGATTTTCGACTGCAGTGTAAATGACTGACACCATATACCAGCAGGGAATTCATATGGCACGTGGTTCTCAAACCTTGTCTTGACTAATAGCGCTCCTTGTGCTTGCTAAGTAGAACTCGAGGCTTAATCCTGAGCTCTGTGGAAACCAGCCTGGCAAAAACCGCTCAGCTCCCGCTTGCTGGCTCAGAGACATACCCTCTGCTATTAGTCCTTCTCAGAGCCCCCAAATCTTGCTTTTGTTTTTTGTTTCCAAAGTTAGAAGATACTAGATCTGACAAAGCAGTATGTGTGTATGTCTACAGTAATGAGTGGTTTTAGATAGGGGTTGGGGGACAGTGGGAGGGCGTTGGTAGCCATGATAAAGGCCATTATTGATGCATTTCCATTTAGTTCTTTGAATTTGGACTAATCCACATCCAAGGTGGAAATCAGTTCCCCAGGCATATGAAAACGTTTTTATCGTCCTTTCATGTAGCCCCCTTATTTTCTCTTTCCATTGCCTTAGAGTGGCGTTAGATTAGTATTTTTAGAGCTGTTCATACCTGTGGGTGAGGAGAGGCTTCTGCTGCTGCTTGTGGAAGACATACATACTTTGACACATTTTATTTTCCATCTGCAAAGCTAGATTGACAGGTTTTCTCTTCAGAATCCTCCCTGGTCTTGTGTTCCCAAAGGTTGACCCTAGCAAGTGTGCTGGTTTGGGTGCTGGGTGGCAGGGAGGAGATAAACTGCTCAGGGCTGCTGTCCTCGCCTTCTCCCATGGGCCCCCTCAGCAGTCTGAGAGCATTTGGCTGGCTGCCCTCCCTCTCCCTCTCCTGGCTTCTAGTGTTCCGGCCCTGCCGCCCCCCCATTCTGGGAGTGGAGGGGGGGGGCAGCACAGGCCCAGTCCCTGTGGCGGGCACATCCTGCTGCATCATGGCCCCTCTCACTAGGGTGCGGGCTCTGATTCATTTTTTTCTGGAAGTCATGAGGTATCAGCACAGAGCAAAGTCACATCCTTTCCCCAGGCCTCTTGTGACTCGCGGGGAAAGCTGCTTATACAACCCTGAAAGGTAATTTCAGGGCTTTGCTGGATTTGGGAGCGGGGGGGGGGGGGGGGGGGGGGGGGGGGGTGAGGCGGGGAGTTCTGCTGAAAAGCATTTTTTTCCACTAGTGCCTACATGGCCATCATTTATTATTTTACTCGTTTATGTTATGCCCTTGCTGCTTACTCCCCCTCTGCACGGAGTCTCCCGGTGCCTGAGCTGGAGAGATTGCTTTTGTTTCCTGGATGGCCGGAGATAAGTAACACATAACAGAGTGCAAGGGGCAGAACTGGCTTTGCAGCAGTAACATGAGAGACTTAAATGGTCCTCACAGGGATGCAGCCCTTCACCTTGGCCGTGCTTCCTTTCCCGGTGCAGTAACCTGATGTGCTAAGCAGCCCTAGCTCGAGGCCTTTGTGTAGGAATAGGAAGAAGCATCTAGTAGTTATGTGCCTACTTGTGTTGATGAAGGAGGGGTGCTGCCCCACCTGCACCCCTCACTAGCGCACCACAGGAATGCATGTCTCCATTCTCAAAGACGGCTTTCCTTTCTGGGGCATGGTGAGTTTTACCCCTTACAGTCTTCCTTTACCCAGTGCTGAAAACCCTGGAAGTCTGGCTTTTGTTATGTGATAGCTTTTCTTCTTTCTTTCTTATTTTTAGTGTAGTGGGGAGGGGTCCACAGAAGGCAGTAGTTGGACTTATGTGACTGGCTCTCTCAAAGGGCGGTGGCTTTTCCGGAATGCACAGGTGAGATGGAATCGTGTCATGGCTGTAGTGATGCCCTTGACGAGGCTGGCCGTGTCAGCACACTACAGTCGAATGCTGCCCATAAGGCTCTCCGCAGGTCCCGGACGAGGCACAGCTCAGAGCTGTGTATTCTTGGGCTTAGAATCTTCTTGCACACATTGAGTTCTCTTCCGCCTGTGAGAATTTGTCGACCATCCTATAAACCAATTTGAGTTAAGGGAGCAAGTGGTTTGTTTTGCCTTAATGGAGCCAAATCCATCCCATAATCGTGGGACCCTTTGTTTAGCCCAGTCGCAGGAACCATGTACAGAATTGGACCCTGCGGCCTGGCAGTGACAGATGGCCTGGTGCCCACGCAGCGCCATATTATAGCGCCAAGGTCTGCCACCTGTGGCTCCAGAGCTGCCTTCGGGCCGATGGATCTGTGGAGCTGGCAAATGGTGGAACTCCACAGCCCGGCTGCCAGGTCTGCTGCCACCTGCTGAATGAGATGGGCTAGGCTTCTGCATGAATGCACAGTGAGAAATCATACAACAGCATTAAAAATAGATTACAGTTGGCGATGTCAGCTCTTCTAGCTTAACACTGCTTTCAGCAGGAGGATTTTTTGAAGGTATACATATATATTTGAATATATTTGAATTTTTGCAGAAAACAAGCAGTGAGACTGATTCTAAATATCTGAGTGGGAGAGTAAAGCCTTGGTTTGCCACTCAGTCTATAGAAGCAAAAGGAGAGTCAGTCTCTTGTGTTCCTATTTTATTACATTAAATACGGGTCTAAGAAAATAACCGAACATTCTACAGACCATATGATAGTTTCCCAAATTCTGAAAATGCCCCAGTTTTAAAATTCGTTCTCATCTTTTGGGCTGTATCAGTAATGAACATCTCCTCGCACCTGAAAAATTCCTTGAGGCGCTCTCTGTAGGCACCACAAAGGAAGCTAATGAAAAGCGCCTTAGCACCATCTGATAAGCCCAGGGGCTCCGAGTGCTGGCAGTTTTCTGTGTGCTCATCTGAAAACGGTCTTTTGCTTTGTCCTTCCTCAACTTCTCCTTACGTAGCAGTTTTACCGTTGTAAAAATTTCAACCCAAGAAGAGGTTTCAGGAGAGGTCATTCATTCAGAAAAGGGGAAGAGGCTTTGGGAGAGGTTAAGGGAGCAGGCATTTTCCTCTTGTCTTTTGTAGAAATCAGACACTTCTCCATTTTACTATCTAACGAATACTCGCAGTGCTTATTGGAATGCTTGTGTTATCTTGGCACAGACCCTCTTGATTATTCTGTTTTTAAATTTACTTTTTGATCTCCTTTTTCTGCTTCCTCTTCTTTGCCTTCCAGGCTATTGCTTGTGTCTTGGCAATGCTATTTTCAACCACGATGACTGTTTCCTACTGTTACTGCTTTCATTTGCTAGTATTATTTTGATTTTGAATGTTGGTTATGGATTTCCTATTAATTTGTATATATTGCATGTATTAAATGAGAGAACATACAAGGTTTTTACCACACCATGTGTTTTTGTCTTGTGTCAGGTAGCTTCTGGTAGAAAGACTGGCCTGCTGTGGGTGCTTCGCTTTAAATTTTGATGGGGTGTATTGCTGGTTGGTCTGTTGAAGAGGAAAAGACATGAGATGGTCTTTTGTGTTTTGAGGGCCATATAAAATATGGCTTTTGTTTTGTGGAGCCAACTTAAACTAATTTTTGAATCATTTTTTTTGGTTAATGTTTTAATGTGGTTGTCTAACAAATCACTTATTTGTTGTATGTAGGTGGGAGGCAAAGACCTGTGCAAGAATCAGTGTCAGCTTTTTTTCTTTTTTTTTTTTTTGGCCATCTTAACTTCCCTTGCTAAAGTGAATACTGAATTTTCTCACAGGGACTCATCTTTCTTAGTGTTCACTTTTGGAAAGCAAATGAGCTCAGAGACTCTGGCCATTTGACAAAAACATCCTTTTGCTCATTCTCATTTCTGCAGTAGGAGTTAGCTGCCACTTGTATTCTGAAACCCAGAGTCTGTATGATGATTAAAAATTGCAGTTTCATGCCTGCCTTTCTCAACTGGAGCCATTTAAAAGTCATTTTGGCTGCCCGGTCCCTGAGTTGTGACCACATGTTGGCTAGGAGAATTGGCTTACCTCGCGGTTACATTCTGGTTTGTTCTCGACCAGTATACATTGCAAGGCAGCCTACTTCCTCCGTTAAAGAAGGAACACGTGGTTGAAGGGATTGCTTGGGCAGGTGTACAGTGTTTATTGTCCCACAGCAATAAATACTAGTAATAGAGTTGACAGCTAAAGCAGTGATTTCCAGCTTTTTTATCTGAACCAAAGTAAGAAATAAGTTTTACACCATGACCCACTTGATACATATAAATAAGTACCTGTAATTGGAACAGAATTTCACAAACAAATATTTACCTATACCACATATCTCTGTTGCACTTTATTTTGTTAAAAAAATTCCTGGTTGATTTCATGATCCAGTTATGGGTTATGACCCACATTTTGAAAAACCCTGTTCTAAGAGAGTGCCCAAAACTTGACATTTATTGTCCCATTTCTCCCCCAGTCATGTGAGGTGGGGAGGAGAAAGGAATAAATATGCAAGGGTAACATACCCATTTATCCCGGCTTGATTCACTGTGATGAAAGACAGCATGGTAGAGTGGAAAAGGTGGAAAAGGGGTCAGAAAATCTGGCTTCTAAGTCTGAGCTTGCTGTGTACAAACCAGGTGATCTTAATGTGGAACCCCAACATTTGAGAGTTGATGGAAGCTCTAGAAACCATCTTGTCCAGCTATTTCAGTGTTTAAACCTATGTTAAGAACACACTTTAAAGTGTGGTCCAGGTAAGTAGTAGTAGTAAGAAACAGTTCAGCATTGGGTTAACAGTGAGGACAGGAACCAGATGTGTGTAACACGCACTGCACACAGGAATCACCATGTCCGTGTGTGTGAGCTCTTACTAGCACTGGTTTGAGGATTAGTATTCTCTGAGCCTTCAACTTCATCCTGTGTGAAGGGGAACTAAGAACTGATGAAGATAACAAATTTAAGGATATTTTGCTCCTCTCCTGGACTCCATCCTTTTAGCGAGAAAAAGCTTTTCTTTATAGTCTTGATTTAGAAGTTTCTGTCCCCCAAGTAGCTCAGAAACATTTGGTCTCTTGAGAGTTAGGACTGTTTAAATTCTGTCTCTGCCTCTTTAGGTTCAGGAACTCTTGGTTAAGTTGGTTAGATGCCAAAATCTGTTTCTTACCTGTAAGATGGGGTGAGGGTAGAGAGGGAGAGAGCGGGGTGCTCCTGTCTCTTCTTTCATATTGTTAAAAGATTAGCAGTAATGCCTGAATTGCTTGGAGCAGCGTCTGGCCCTTAATTGCTTCCTGAGTGGGAGCTATTATATGTTAGAGCCTGAAACCAAAACCCATTCAGGGAGCCAGTTAACAGGGTCTGTTTCTGGGACTCTGGCAGGGAGGAGGTGGGTCCAGATGGGGACGTCAGGAGTAGCTGTCTTACTTAGCAGGCCTGCAGATGTGTACAGAGAGGTCTTTATTTAGTGGGCCAGCAGCAGAAGGGCCTGGTGGGAGACTCAGCGATTAAAAAGTGCTTGTTGATGAGAAGTGGATATGACTGATGAGCCCTGAGGATCACAGTTAGATGGCTGGCGTCTCCCACTGAGAGATGAGCCATGAGGCCTTCTCTGTGACCAGAGGTCTTCAGCATGGCAGGGAGCTCCACCGAATGAGAGGGGGCACCTCGCGGTTCCCCCTTCACGTCCAGCTCAACTCTCCAGAGACCCCGTTTTCTGATGGGCTGTAAAAGTCTCTCTGGGGAATGAGGGACGTGAGGTACCTCACAGGAGGAGCTGGAAGGAAAGAAAACGCACATGGAAAAGGGAAGTCCGGGAAGTGATCTGTGGGAAATTTAGGTTCAGGCAGGTATTATTATGCCCAATAAATTCTTTTAAATTCTTTATTGTTTTTTCCCTGTGTCCTTGAAAAGAAACTAACTGCCACTAGATGGCACACAGATCCCAGCACTGTTCTGACTGTATAAATTATTTTTAAGATTCTTTTCAAAAGATAGGTCACTCATTAATGTGTTGTTTTAAAAAAATATATGACTTGTAGCCTATTTTAGTGTTTCATTATAGAAAGGAATAACGGATGAAGAATCAAAATTTAAAATCTGAGTATTCCGTGGGATGAGTTTGTGCTGTAGAGAAAGCACATTGGTGATGTGCACTGTGGCCGCATGAGCATCTAAAGAAGAGAATAATCTGCCCCAAACCAATCTTCTGCCTTCTTTTTTTTCTTAACCACTAACTTGAAATTTCATTTTTTTAAGAAGTATTTAGAATTGTGTTTCCTACTATGTTGCTTTAAATATTATGTGTCTGATTTGCTTTGCATTTGTTTTGTGTGTTTGTGTATATGGGTCATATGCAGACATGGGTGCAGTCAAAAGAATGGGATGGGCTAGATATTGCTCAAGAGGAGCAGAGGAAGCTTGGCACAGCCCCTCCCACCCCAACCAGAAAGAAAAAATGAGACCAGGCTTTGTCAGGCCGTGGTTATCACCCTCCGGTACCCACCCACAACGAGGCTTGTTTAGACAGTCGCTTCCCCTAGCAGCAGTCATGGGAAGGTGCAACAAAGCACAGTCTGTGGCCACCCTTTGTTCGGGAACAGCATTCTACGATCATAGTTTCATAGCTTTGTTTATAAACTATTAACAAAGCTTTCAGCTTTAGCCATGAAGACTGCCCAAGAAAGGGAATTCATAATGAAAGTTTGCCGACTCACTGTAATTATTTGCTGTGAAGTATAGGTATAAACAAGGTCCATTAAAATTCTTCCCATCCATTGGTATCTGGTCCTCCTGCGATGGCCAGAAGCAGGCATGATGTGGTGACAAGCTGTCCCCTTCTGCATGGACACATGGGATCTTGGCTTTGTGTGCTCTGGTTTATTGAGGTCATCACAATAGTAGGCAAGTAACCAATGCCTCTCCCCACCCCAGCCGAACCCCACTGATCAGTATAGGTATTGGAACAGTCTTCACGTTGTGTCCTCAGAGCTGCTTGGGAGCTTCCTCGGGGACTGCCCGGGCGGAGGGCACTGTTTCCTGGGCTGCTGGTCATTGTCGCTGTTGGTCCCAGTGCACCGTCCAGGTTGGGGTGTGACAGCAAGTACAGGAGAATCGTGGGCCAATGCATAAGCGATCTGGGGAGTCTATGAAGATTAGTAATATTTTATTTAGAATTTCCCCCCAGTCTTATCCAGCACCCCACCCATTATTTTTAAAGAACCAGCAGTCTCATATCTAGGACTGTTTGAACAAAATATACTAAAATGTTCTTAAAATATATTAAATGATCGAAAATTAATTACTTAACCATGAGAGTAAGTTTTCAAGAAAACTGTCAAATAATTTTTAAAAATTTATCGTGTCATTTAAAAAGCTTTAGCTTAATTCTCCCGAAGAGTTCCTAAAAAAAAAAAGGAAAAGCAAAAACCTGATTCTGGAAGAATAGGTCTCTTTGGACATGGACAACGGTAGCGTGCTTGACATGCAGGGAGAGAGATCTAATGTGTAGGGTGACTTGAATTCTTTCATATTGTGACTCAGATTTTGATCTCTACCTATTAGTTGTTCCTAATTGACCCCCATGTCCCAAGCTGTGGAAAAGAAGCTTCACGAACCATGTGTGAAGAGCAGGTGTTGGCATGGAGGCAGGCACGGACGCTTACTCTGTCTGTCTGCAGCTGTGGCTGTTTGTCAGGACGGTGGCCCTCTCCTTCCTCCCTGAGACCTCAGCTTGAGCAGTGGGGACAATGAATAACAACAAGGAGGCTACCCGGGGTATCTCTTTCCTTAATGCCACCAACAGATCTAAATCTGATTCTAATAATAAAGCTACATGTATTGGACCTCAGGCCAAGCACTTGATTACATTATCACAGATAATATTCACTTTACATATGAATAAACGAAGGTTTCGAGTTTGGGAGTTTGAGCAAAATCATACCATTAGTAAATGGGGCACCACGATTTAAAACTAGGTCTGTCATCGTGTTATTTTGTAGTTGCATTTAACAGGTATTTAACCCTGTGCATGTTAAGTGAGACTGTGGACTGTCTCCTCTTCATCCCACCTGTATTAAACAGGTAGCGGGTGTCATTGAGCCTGAAATAGGAAGTACACATGGCAAAACACCAGTAGAAATGTGTAAATAAATGAATTTTGGGGCATCCCAGCCATTGACGAACAAGTGAAAACTACAAGTGGATGGCAGTGGCTTCTTGGATGTTAGAAAGAAATTGAAGAATTCATTGAAGGCAACAGAGAAATATAGACTAAGGAACAGTTAGAGGCACTGTGACAGGCTGCGTGGTTAAAGCTGTATCTATAAATTGGGTCATTTAGGAATTTGAAGGGCAATCCTGACTCTTCACTTTTTGTATGTTTCTGGGACGTGGGACTTTACTGCCCCGTGGCGATTTTACCTTCTGACAATCATCACGTGTTCCCAGAATGAAATAAACTAGGAAACATCTGCAAAAACCATCTATTTTGATATTTTCGAGTTGAGAGTTTTGTGAGGGTGAAGGTGGGCGGGGTATCAGATATCCTTATGGTTCTTTTTCCTGCTGTGTACTTTAGATGATTTGAAGCTTAATTTGAATCTAAGTTTTTGTCATTCCTCTCCACTTTCCTAGGGCTTCCTAAAGAATGAGAAGGACAATGCCCTGCTGTCTGCTATTGAAGAGTCCCGGAAGAGGGTAAGAAACGAACCTGAATATAGATGTACAGCTATTGGGAGGGCAGACCCGTCTGCCAGGGAGCACAGGTTCTGGAAGCTGGAGCCCGTGTCCAGCGCCCAGCTCTCCTACGTAGTGAGTTCACCAGAGGGCATTCCGCAGGAACATCATGCCTGTAACTCCATGTGTAGTTGGAGACCAAAATGCATCTGAAACTCAGGGCTGGTCGATTAATGATTAAATTAATCTTAAAATGAAAGGGTCAGACAATTCTTTGATTTCATGGTTACAGTAAAAAGTGGTATTTTGGTTTCTACTGAATCAGTAGTTCAAAAAGCAGTTATGATCATTGATAAATATCCTCAATTTCTTTTCCTTTTTGTCACCCCGTCTGACTTTGTATGCCACCTTTTATTTTTATTATTTTTTATTAAAGTATAGTTGACATATTGATTTAAGGTATCCAACATAGTGATTTGACATTTTTATTTCTATAATGTGATCATCACAATAAATCTAGTAACCTTCTATCTCCATACGAAGTTATTATAATAGTATTGACTATTTCCCCTATGCTATTCATTACATCCCTGTGACTATTTTTTTTAATAGCTGGAGCTTTGTACCTTGTTCTCTGTATCTATGAGTCTTTCTCTGTTCCTTTGTTTTGTTTTCTTAGATTCCACATATAAGTGAAATCATGGTATTTGTCATCTTTGTCTGACTTAACATAACACTCTAGGTCCATCCATGTTGTTGCAAATGGCAAGATTTCATTCTTTATACTACCTTTCATGTTAATAATTTCTCTAAGCTCTTGCAAAAACAAAAGCAAACTAGCTTGGCTTTGGATGGTAAATAAGTAAGCCAGAGCAGCCATTATACGCGCAGCAAAATTTTGCAACAGGCATTCCCTCAAGATACTCAAAGATCACTGACTTTACTAACATGTGAATTATCTCCATTTGCTTCTGACAAGGATTAAAAAAAGATCAAAACCTTTCCAAAACATCCCAGTTATGGAATAAGAGATTTCCAGGCCACCTGAGTCTTCTGGGGAGGGAGGGGGTGAGGGGGGAAGGGTAGCAGTCCTGGGAAGTTGGTTCTAAAGTACAGCTTCTCCTGGGAAGGAGGCGGGAGGACTCCCGCTGGTCCGCCAGCAGCAGCTGTCTCTGCGGAGCGTGTAGGGGTAAAGGGTTTTCTCCTTACTTATATAATCCTTATATCAAGTGAAATGTATTTCTGTGTTATTTGTGTAAAAAATAATAAAGTAAAACAATGCTGCTTCTTGGTGTGCTTTATTAAAATGTCCTGTGCACGTAGAAACACCTCACTAGGGCTGATATGAGTGAGCTTGGGCAGCACGGGGTTTGCCAGCTCTAATTCGTAAGAGAATGTTCCAAAGGCATTATTAAAATGATTGATAGCTTTAATTATCAGAGTTAAATCCCTAAAATTTCATTAATTATGTTTTTGGCAATAGTACTGATTTCTAGAAATAGAGAAATTCACTTGATTCTGTTTTAAAAATATTTTTCAAGGATTATTTTTGTTGTTCACACTTTAAGTAAGCTCCCAACTTTGATTCTCCTGCTGTAAAGGGCCAGTGAAATTAAATTAGGATTGTCGAAAGCCACCAGGCCTTATTAATCCATTTACCCTGCGGAATGTTTTGCTGGAATTGGCAGTCTCTGAATATTGTGCCATACTGAGACTAAGTGTGCAGCCAGCCAAAACATTTAAGTGACATGCCACAGTGCAAAAGTTGTGCGTGCATTTGTGAGGATGGAGTTCCGGGGTTGGGAGCCAGCCTGGGGGGAGACCTTTCACCTGACTGGACACCAGGTGACTGCTGCTGAGCAAGAGTCATTTTCCAACAAAAGGTGAGCAGCTTCCTGGCATTTTGGTGGTAATTTCACGTTTGAATAACTTGCCAGTGGCCTGCTGGAATGCCAAGGAAACAAGCCACAAAACCACAAATGCATCCTATCTTTTCCCATTTGGTGCATCCCAGCAAAAACAGAACAACATTATCAGAACATATGTAGAGCTTCTAAAAGCCAGCAACAGCTCAGTAATAAGTGAGTGTGAAGTCAAAGCATATTGCCCTCTTCCCTTTATGAAAAAGGGGTTTGAGTGCTCCCCACCTGTTCTCAAGTCAGTTGCCTGGTTCTCTTCCTGCCTTTCTTAGCTGTGTTCAAAGAGATATATTTCCACATATAACTTGAAAGATTCTGATTTAATTCATAGTAGTGTCGCCACTGCTTTGTCACTTTCTGTGGTTGGTCTTGTCTTCCCTTCAACTTTAGACCTCCGCTCACCCTTCTAGGTCATCCTTTCATCTTCCCTCGGGTTTCTTTTCTTCTTGTTCCTCCTATTTCCTATTGCCCACCTTGTCTCAGACCCTCACTGTCGCCCTCTTTTCTTGAGTAGCTCCTTCACCCATCTAGTTGACATTCTTTGCACCTAATCAGTCTGGTGGTTCAGACGTGAGTCTAAAAGGGAATAGGCTGGAATGGGGCAAATGGGTGGCTGATCATTCCTGATTCACCCACAAATTGGATGCTTTATTATCTCTAAGGTAATTAAGATAAGCTGGGGTTGGCATGGTCAAGGGAAGAGAATTTTAATGTTGGACCATTTATTTTTAGTTGAAGCTGCTTATCACACTAATGATGGAATAGAACCACAGGGCTGTTCATTCAGGTTGTGAGCTGTTTCAAAATGAGTAGCTGGCATACTTCTCAGCTGTATCTGAGGATTTGAGCCCAGACACCTCCTAGAGTACTTCTGTGTCCACGAAGCAGGAGTGCTTGGCACGTAGGTGGGCAGCCCTGTTAATGGGATGATGCTTCATTCCCACCATTGTTGCTCTGACCCTTACACGATGCTGGACGTCTGCTCCCTTGTCCCCATCAACAGTGCCTCTGGATGGTATATCATCTATTTTCTTCAATAGCCTTTACGATTCTGTCATTCTCTATCTACCAAAGGATTTGTCCTTAAGGAAAATTCTTATGACACTGTGGTATCCTGGGGTCAGTGTCACAGTTTAGTCGGTGCCTCTTTTCCTGTTGCCAGCTCAGAGAGTCATATGGCATGCCAGCCTTCCCCCACCTGCTTATTTCTACCTACCCTGGTCCTTGTGCCACATGGCCTTCCATTTCCCCTTGCTGAAGACCTCCATGCTGAGCAGCTGGGTGGTTTGACCACTACATAGGAAGCATTTTAAGAGAAAGCATGGTTCATCAGAGCACTATCTCTGTATACCTTCTAGGGCAGCTACCTCGTTCCCTGCCTGGCTTTCCCTAACATACTTCTCTCTGTTCAAGTGCCTAGCTTTCCTGTATAAGTTCACAAATGTAACAAGAGATAATGATTTTCCTCTGGGTACCTTCTCAGTCCAGGCTCACTGACTGGAGTGGTCCATTCTACCTGACTCTCAGAAGAAAACTAGGTAGGATAATGTTTTTAAAGTTTGTGGTTGTCATTTCTTCTTGTGTCTTCAGAATACATATTAGAAAAAGGATCCATTGATAGACTAAAATCATACTTGCAAATTGTGCCAGCCTTCTTTCTACTCATTTTTATGTGTGTCTAGTGCCTATCTTTTTCACGTTTTAACAAATATTGGTCTATATATATATAGTCAAACATCCCATTTGAAGGAGAGTATATGTGATTTTCTGCTGGTTTTCCAAAGCTCATATGTATAGTTATTATCAGTATAAATTACCTACGTTGCCAAAAGTAAAGCAGAAATTAATGTATTCATTTCCTTGGTGCTGCCTAATTAGATGCCAATCTGATTATTATCTGATTGTAAATGAAATGGCTTTTTGAAAAATGGGCTTAAGCTGATGAGAACCTGGTCTGCCAATTAGAGAATAATAGTCCCAGAATGGTCATGATTCAGTATTCTCTCTATACGTTGCTTTAATTTCCTCCTCTCCTTCCCTCCCTTTCTCCTTCTCTCCTTCCCTTTTTTCTTTTCCTCCCGAGTGCCTTTGTTTTGGTAACAAAGGCACCAGTAGACAGGAGTGAGGTTTGCCCGACATTTCAGTAGTGACTTAGTGGGAAAGCTAACCGCAGAACGCTCTGTTTTTCTTTTACTGGTTTGCTTCCTCCTATGAAAATATTACTGTTTCTTTAAAAAAAATAAAGACACTGGGAGAATCTTCTGTTTGTCTTTTATCATAAATGCTTATTAAATCAAGATATCATTGATTTTATAATCCATTATTATGTACTAGAAAGAAAAAGCATTAAGTAATATATACTAAGTACAATTGTAATATGTAGCCTAATTTCAGAGGTTTTAAACTTTTGTCTTAATAAGCACTCAAAAAAATGTTCAACATCACTAATCATTGGGAAAATGCAAATCAAAACCATGAGCTATTAGCTAACACCCATTAGGATAGCTACTATCAAAAAAATAAAAATAGTATTAGTTGAGGATGTAGAGAAATTGGAACCTTTGTGCTCTGTTGATGGGACTGTAAAATGGTGTGGCCTGGATGGAAACAAATCCTCAAAAAATTAAATATAGAATTACTATGTGATCCAGCAATTCCACTTCTGGGTGTACACCCCAAAGGCTTGAAAGTGGAACTTGAGATATTTGCACACCCATAGCAGCATTATTCATAATAACCAAAAGGTAGAAGCAGCTCAGATGTTTATGGATAGATCAAGGATAAATAAAAAATGATATATGCATATAATGGAATATTATTATTCACCCTGGAAAAGGGAAGAAAAATCTGCATATGCTACAACAGGATGAACCTTGAGGACATTATGCTAAATGAAAGAAGCCAGACACAAAAAATCCAAATACTGTATGATTCCACATAGGTAGCTAGAAGGAGTTAGACTCATAGAGGTAGAAAGTAGGTAGGTTGCCACGGGCTGGGGAGAGGAGAGAATGGAGAGATGGTTTAATGGGGACAATTTCAGTTCTACAAGATGAAAAGCACTCTGAAGATGGGGGTGATGAGTGCACGACAGACAGTGCGAATGTGCCACTGAACTGTACACTTGATAATGGTGAAGATGGTACATTTTATGTTATGTGTATTTTACCACAATTTAAAAATATTTATTTAACATGTTAGACTTGATGCAGTAGGACATTTGCAAATAGTTATCAGTAAACTCTTTAAGGATAATTTTTAAAGTAGATGGCTTTTGCTCTGCTTATGGAAAGATGGCAGATATAGAAGGCTTTGAATTTCTGTTAAACTTGAAAGAAAACCGTGTTCTGTTTTGTCATTTGGGTCATCTCCCTGCTCGTCACCGACAGACCTTTGGCATGGCTGAGGAGTACCACCGAGAGTCGATGCTGGTCGAGTGGGAGCAAGTGAAACAGCGAATTCTCCACACACTGCTGGCATCAGGAGAAGATGCCCTTGACTTTACTCAAGAAAACGAGGTAGGTTGAGTCCAAAAGATAAACCGCTGTTAATGAAATCCGAGGTCAAAGAATGAATGCTATCTGCTGGGCAGCTGGCAGCCTCGGTGCCGTACATGATTGTGTCCCTCTTGAAACTCTTCCCTCCCTCGACTTTTAGGATACCCGTATGTGCCTGGATTTTCTCCAGCCTGTCTGGCTGCTTCTCAGCCTCCTTTGCTCAGGTTTTCTCAAGCTCCTTGGCCTCTACATGTTTGCGTGTCTCAGGGCTCAGTCCTGGACATGTTCTTGTTTCTCTCGTAGTCACCGCCCTGTTGATCTTGTCTGGGCTTGTGGCTTTGAATACCATTTATATGCTGAAAACTCAAATTTACATCACAGCCCCAAACCCTAGACTCATTTATCTGTTGGCCTTCTTGGCTCTACTTAGATGTCTCCTAGCCACCTCAAGCTGAACATGGCCAGAATTGAGTCATGATAGCAACTGCCCGCCGTCTCCCTCCTGACACCAGCACCAGCCTTCTGTTCTCTTATAAAGAGTTTGTCATCTTTATAAATAGCAATGCCAGTTTTTCATTTCCTCAGATCAAAAACCTCAGATTCGTTTTTGTTCTCTTCTCCCACCTGGCCTCTCACACGTGTTGGCAAATGCCAACCCTGGTCTCAGAATATACCCAGAATCCAGCCACTTCTTACCATCTCCCTTGTCAGCAGTCTGGTCTTTTGCTCAGATGATTGAACTAGCCTAACTGGTTGTTTCAGTTATCTGTTGATATGAAACAAATCACGGCAGATCGTGATGGCTGAAAACAAGCATTTAGCTTCGCTGGGTATTTCTAGCTCAGGGTCTCACGAGGCTGTGTCAGAGTGTTGGCTGAGTCTACACTCAGGACAGACCCTCTCCCAAGCTCACTCCCGTGGTTCTTGGCAAGCCTCGGGTCCTCTCTGGCTCTTGGCTTAGGGGCATCAGTCCCTTGTCCTGTGGATCTCTCACTTGTGCTGCTCACAGCATAACTTGCTTCCCCTAGAGCAAGAGTGAGGGTTCCAGGGGAGAGCTAAAGTGCCCCCACGACAGAACCCAGTCTTTCTCTAACTTAGTGCCATGTCTTCAAAGTAAGTCACTCAATCAGCCTTCACTCAGTGGGAGAGGCTTATACAAGGGCTTGGCTCCCAGGAGGTGGGCATGATTGGGGACCCATCTTAGGGGTTGTTGACCACACTAGTCACCCTATTTTTGCCCTTGTACAATCTCTCAACATAGCAGCCAGAGTAACACTATGAAAACACAGGTTAGATCGTGTCACCCTTCTGCTCAGGACCCTCCAATGACACCCATCTCTCTTGGAACGAAAGCCAAAGTCTTCACCACGATCTGTAATTTCCTACCAGATCTGGTCTTATTACCTCTCCGAGCTCATCTTATACTGCCCTCCCTGCTGCTGTTGCTGTACAGGCAGCTGAACTTACGGGTTCTTTGAACAGATCTGGCAGGCCTACCCTGCAAATGCTCTTCCCCCCACTTAACTGCATGACTGTTTCCCCCATGTCTTTCAGATATTTCCCCAATGTCATCTCAGTGAGACTTTCCAAGGTCTTTATACTTGAAATTCAAACCTGCTTCTCTCCATTCAACACTTCCTTATCCCCTTCTCTTGATTTATTTTATTTTTTTAGCACTTTCTCCCATGTACCATTATGCATATTTTGTCTTTATATTGCTTATTGTCTGTTTCTTGCATTAGAATGTATCGATTGGTGGTAGTGCTAAGTTGAAGGTTTTCTCCTCTCAAAAGTCTAATTTTCAAGGTATTTACAATTCAAGAATTAAAGTACCCTTTCCCCAAAAGCCCATTCCCCCTATGTCTCCCCCAGTCGGTCACTATTATTACTTTCTTGTTTATATTCCCATAGTTTTTTAAAATGTGAATGCAAGTATATGAGCCTATATATTCGTATTCCTCCTTCTTCTTACACAAAAGTTGGCTTATTGTATGCTTTGTTCTGTATCTTACTTTTTTTACTTAATATATCCTGAAGATCTTTCCTGAGAGAGATCTGGAGGCAGGCTGCACCTTGGGATCAGCGGAAAAGAAAGTCTTGCTTGGTTGGTGATGTCTGCCCTATGCCAGGGGAGCTGTGGCTTGCCACACATTGACCCCTCTGGTGTTGGGGAGAGAACAATGCTGGTTTCACATTCTAGCTTTACACTGACTAGTTCTGAGACCTTGACCAAATCATTTAATCCGTAGACCTTCAGTGTCTTCATGGATGAAATGGGATTATTGGGAAAATTAGTGATAATTAAAGCACCCATAGTGGCCATCCCTTACTGTTTTTTTTTTTAAAGCAGTTTCAATTACTTTGGAGGTGCAGATTAAAAATTATAATGTTATAAAAATTATGGTGTTAGACATTTCAAATACTATTATCAGTGCTTCTTGATAAGTCTTTTCCCCAGAAGTCGTTTCATAGATAACTAATATTCTTTTCTCACGAGAGGTCAGACACCTGAAGCTCGGAGAGACATGTAAGATGCTGGCGAGACCTAGGGCTGCTAGCTTCTGGACCACTGTTCCGCTGAAGCCTGGGTCAAGGGTGGGTAGCTGGGCAGTTTTTCACACCTGCAAAGTAATGTCACACGTCCCATATCTGCATATTTACTCCTGATTTAAAAACCAGTTTTTCTATTAAATTAGCCCCAAGTATATAGATGCTCTGAAGTCATTTGTCTTAGGAAATCACTCCTGAAGACCCCTGTTCCACATTCTTTAGAGTCTTCAGAGACTCAGATTGGAGTCTTTGGGGGAAGAACTAATGTGTGAAACCCTTAGCCAACCTGATATTTTTTCCCTCAATTTCTTGTGAGTCTGGGCAGATAAATAGAACAGCTCCTAGTTTTATAAACTTGATTTTTTAAAAAGGTGTTAATAGGCTGTGGTCTATATTGGGATTTGGAAGTAATTATAAGCTGCTAATGAGATGTTCTTTCTTGATTATTCTTCTTTTAAAAATAGACCAGTCTATTTAGTAGACTCTTCTTCCTTGACCTCAAGTCCCCTTGGAAAGGGGGTTACCGGCATATTTGCTATTCTCTGTCATGACATCTAGCAGAGAGGACAGCTTTGCTGTGAAAGCTGGCCAGTGGTACAGACGGTTCTCTTAGGTCATCAGGGGGCTGCCATTTTCAGGACCCTTGTAGGTTTCGTTATTTGTTGCTATTTTTTTGAACTTTTGTCCTGAAATGTAACGTGTACAGAAAAGTGCCCAACATCATAAATATACCGCTCAGTGAATTATCACAAATGGAACACACCCCGATGGAGAAACAGAACATTATCAGCCCCCCAGCAGCCCCCTCATGTGCCGTTCCAGTCACTACCCGCCCACCCCCTCCAAGGGAACCGTTGTTGTGATTTCTAATATCATAGATTAATTTTGCCTGTTTTTGAACTTTATGTAAACGGAGTCATATGTATTCGTGTTTCTGCTTAGCATTTCATATCATTGCATTTAGTTATAGGCCATTCCTTCTCATGGCTGAACAGTGTAACTGAATCTGTTTATCCATTCTGGTGCCGATGGACATTGGATAGTTTCTAGTTCTTGGCTTTTATAAATAGTGCTGTTGTGGACACTCTTGTACATGCCTTTTGGTGAACATATGTCTGCACCTCTCCTGGGTATACCTGAGGGGAGTCGCTAGGTCAGAGGGCATGTGCATGTTCAGTTTTAGTAGATACTGCCAAATGGTTTTCCACAATGGCCCTATTGGTGTACCCACTCCCACCGGCAGGATGACAGAATTTCATTTGCTCCGTATCCTTGCCACACTGGCATTTGTTGTCTTTTTTAATTTAACCATTCTGGTGGGTGTATGGAATCATGCGTTTTTACAGACCTTTTCCATTTAATTATCTTCTAAATGATGGGAAGGTGGTATTATCTCCACTTGGACAGGCACTTTCTCTGCCCTCTTTCTAGGAAACCACATAGTATGAAGGCCAGAGACAGGCTTCGGAATTTGCAGGCCTGGGTCCCCGGGTCGGCGTTACCTCGTTGTGGCAGGCTTGTCCTGAAGAACTGCTGGGAGGAATGCAGAACACGTGTGACGTGCCTAGCCCGGTGCTGGCGCAGAGGGCTCTCTCAGCATACCTTACCCGTCCACGCGGTGCCCTTCAGTGTTAGATGACCAACCTGTTAAGCTTATGTTAACCATTTTAATAAGGATTGGCCCCTTTTAAGTGTTGTCAGGAATAAGATTGTTGGAATCCAAAAAAGCTTCCAATCATTTTGAGCTGAACTTACATTTGAAGTATGTCTAAATTTGGATGTCCAAATTTGGATAATCTTACATAGAGGCTTCAAGCTTAAAAAAAAAAAGGATTTAGGATATGCTGGTCCCTGAAACATTTTACCCCCAAGTCTACTGATAACAGGAACAATGACACACTGGTAATAACTGTTTCTGTCAAGGTTTAATAAGGGAAATGATGCTTCAATAGCATAAATTCAGTTTGGCAAATTAATTGCCTTAGGATATAATTGAAGAAGTTTAATTTTTAAAGGGAGGAAGGAATTGAAAGATTGTTAATAGCTTTCAAATTGTAGGCCGAATAAAAATGATGTGCTTTGAAGCAAGAAAGAAACTCGTGGCTAAGAACCCTGTGCCCTCATCCCTGCATCCAGCCAGTGTGAGGAAGGACCCTCGGAGTGTGGCACGCGTGCGTGACAGAACGTGGGTTTGGCAGCGTTGGGCATTGTAGGTATATCTTGGCCAACTTTTAGAACAGTGTTTAAAGATAAACTTATCCAACCTCAGTGTAGTTTAATGGCTGTGTGAATATTAGATATAATCAATGGATAGTCCTTTAATGCAGGGCTCCCCAACCTCTGGGCCGTGGACCGGTACCAGTCTGTGGCCTGTTTGAACTTGGCCGTACTGCAGGAAGTGAGCAGCGGGTGAGCGAAGAAGCTTTGTCTGTGTTTGCAGCCGTTCCCCGGTGCTAGCATCACCGCCTCAGCTCCACTTCAGATCTTCAGGCATTAGATTCTCATAGGAGCTCTGGTCCCTGCTGCCAAAAAGTTTGGGGACCGCTGCTTTAATGTATTGTCTGGAAAACGACTTAGTTTCTCTATCAAGCCCGTTGCTTGCAAAGCTAAGTTGTAGCTTAATAATTCCCAATAATGATGGCAGCGTTCCACACATGACATGTGAACAGTGTGTGTTGAACACAGTCTCTAGTTTTGATAACTGTTTCATCAATCTCTATACACATATTTCTACATTTTAACATTTCTAAAATGAGACTACGTCTTAAATTCAGTAATATGTCATAGTTCAACTGACAGTATTTTTTCTTCCTTTGTAACATGTTGTCTTGCAGTGGGAACTGTAAAATATAGACGACAGAGTTTGAACTGGAAGTTCCCGGAGTAGATGCTTCCAAACTATTTTTTTATGACTTCTGGGCAGTTTCCCAGGGGGCAGATTTCACTTCAAGTAGGATTTCAGGCATAGAAAGTAGTACTCTGCTGCTCATTCAGAAAGAAGCTTTAAAAAACCCAACTCAGCAGGCCCTGTAACGTCACGACGCGTCACACTTGAACACCTCCTTTTTGCACAGTATGCTGACGGTAGATCTGTGTAGACCCCTTATGAAAACTCTCTGTTCTCCACCCCACACCCAAACATAACCTCTGACATCGGGGCACACCCTGTCCTGCCAGTTCCCCCTCACATGTCCATGTGCATCCGATCAATTTATTATCAACTAATTTAATTAATGGCATCACTTTGTAGATTAGATTCTACAGTTTAGCATTATGTTTTGATTTTTTAAAACTTATTCTGGAGCTTTATCTAGGTTAGTAGGTGTCTGTCATTTCTTAGTGGCTATAATAGGTTTCATCGTATAAATGCCCCAGGTTTTCTTCTCATTTCATGCGTGAAGAACAAGACTCCAGGGAAGTTAGGTGTCATTACTCAAGGTCACCCAGTTGGGTGACATTTAGAACCTGAGTCTTCTGGTCCCCAGTTGGTGTTTTTTTTTATAGTAGTACTGGGTTTCTATGTACAGGTTTTATAGCCAATTATTGTAAATGAATCACTTTGGTTTCATTTTGTTTACATCAAACCAAACATTCCACTTGGAAATTAAAAACTCCCTTTCTTCTGTAGTATCATGTATGTATATATATATGTATGTGTATGTGTGTGTGTGCACACGCGTATATATACATATATACACACACATACATACATATATATATACATATATACATATATGTATGTGTGTATATATATATATATATATATATATATATATATATATATTTTTTTTTTTTTTTTTTACTTTATACCAGGATCATTTTGCTAGGAGTGCTAGTTTTCCCCTCCTTTCTCCCTGACTAGAATGAGCTCTTCTAGGAAAGTGTCATTGATCCCCTGGGTGTGCTTCATACAAAAGCAATTGCTTAGTAAGAGTTCGCAGTTCCCTTCTGCCACACTCCTTCCATGTCCCACCTGTTCTGGAAGGCTCTCTTAGAATGACTGTTTTGGGAACACCATCTACTCTAAGAAGACCCTTCTCACGGCTGTGTTCCCAAAGGTGGCTTTTTGTCCACATGTCCCCAGACTCCTGGGAGCCCTTGTTGCCTTCTGTAGCTCTGCCTCCCACTGCCCCTGCCTTTCTGCTCTGATTCCCTGCTGTCGTCTCCGCTAGGGTTCAGTCTGTCCCTTTCAGAGAAACCAGAGGTCCGAGGAGTGTGGACTGTTACTGCCACACGCGTCCTGGTGTATGTATTTTCCCAGCCCTCAGAGCAGCTCCTGGCTTTGCAGGTCCAGTGAGCGTTTGCTGGTTCCTCTGCTCAGGAATGCACACGTACCCGTACCTGGGCTGCTGGTGGATAATTGACTTCGGGCATGGTGAAATAGAGGCTTGGCCAAGGGCAAATGAAGGAAAGGCACTTTTGAAAACAAGAGCATTAAGCAAAATTAATTTAAATGGAAATGTGAAGCCTGAAAACCAACTACTTTTTAAATGGATAATTTTAAAAATTAGGTTTTTAGTACTGGAAAATATTTCTCAAGGCTATTTACGTATATTTAGCTGAAACAACTGTGTCCTTGCAGAAATGTTTCAGTGCTGTTCCCTTTTTCATTTCCCTGTTCCCCTCAATTAGGTTACTGGAATTAGCAGGCTAGTGCTGTGTTCTTTCAAAAGACTTTGGGGTCATCAGCTTGTAGATGGTTCTGTTCCAGAAAAGTGGATATCTTAGAGAATAGTCCCAACTCCGTGTTACTGGGAACGCTCAGAACTAGTCCAGAGGTAGCAGATGAGCTGGCGGGGGTTCTGTCCACACAGGGAGTGTGTGCTCCTTTTAGGAAGATGAGACGCTCCAGCCAGCACAATGTAAAATATCTTAGGTTATGCTTCTGTGGTGTCGATATCTATTGTTGTTCAGTATAGGGCTTATTTCTGTATTCGTTCTGGTGGTTTCTCTTTTCTTTAAAAGTGAGAACACTGAGTGTTTCTGGGCCGAGTTGGGTGCTGTGTTGAGCTCTTTCTGCTTATTCCTCACATCAGTGTTGTGAGGTCAGTGTTTCTCTTCTCCCCGCTTAATCTTCATCACAAACTTGTGAGATGGATCCCATCACTGCCTGTTTCACAGCTAAAGAAACTGAGGCTCAAATGAAGCAGTATACTCAGTGGAGATCACCTAGCTCGCCAGTGGTGGAGCCAGGATTTCTAACCACGACTCCCTCTCGTTCTTGGATGGCTGTCCTTGGAAAGTTGCCCCAAGCTGCCCTGGGGGGCAGTGTGGTGCCTGCCCACATGGCTCCACTGCTTCCTATTGGAGTGACCTTGGGCAGGTTGCATCCGTGTGCTTTGGTGTCTTCATCTGTAAAATTGATAGAGTGAAAGTACATATCTCATAGGGTTGTGGAGTTAACACATGGATATTAAGAAAGTGCTTGGCATATAGTAGGTGCTCAGTAGGTATAGCATAATATTATTTTTGTAAACTGGTGGTTTTTAATAATTCTGTGTCAGGTAGGAATGACCATTGGGTATATGTTTACTAGCATATGCCAGACTGCAAGGTAGCAGGAGGTAAAGGTGATAAATGGCGATTTGAAGTGATCACGGAGTCAGCCAGCCAGCAGCATCTTCCAAGGTCAGTCAAGTGTTTAAAGGTCTTTTATACCAGTGATGGCAGCAAGTCAGAGATGAGGAGGGCCTCTCAAGACTGTCGGGGACAGTCCCTTAGTTCAACTGATGAGAACCAAAGATACCAGGAGAATGTGCTAGACCTCAAGGCCAGGGAGGAAGTGGCCTTCCTGGAACACAGGTGTCCTGACAGTCCAGAAGCTGAGGGTTTACGCCCCACCTTTCTGCATCCTGCCCCTCTCTCCTCTCTACCGCCCCCAGCCCCCGCCCCAGTGCGTGCTCACACTAAGCATTCCTGTGGTAGTGCCAGGACATTTCCATTGGTTTCCCAGGAATCCTACTTTACACTGCTTTGTTTTGGATTTTAGAGAATAGAATGTTAGTCTTTTGGTTTTTAAATGAGAGAAGCTTAAAGAATTTGATCTCTGTTACAGTACAGTACAAACTCATGTATTTGAAATTAAGAATATATCTTTAGGATATACTTAATTTTGATCCAGTAGGAAATAAGCTTAGCTAAAGGTTAACTTTAGTCTTTCTAAAAGGAGATTAATAAATGTTTCCATTCAGTCGTGTCTGACTCTCCCCATCAGACCATGCTCTTTGGGTATAGGCTCTGTGGGCAGTCCTGTCATCCCTGTGGGATGGATATGCACAAGGCAGGCAGGCAGCTCCCTAGCAAATGTTTGCTGAATAAATGAATGAATGTCCAACTTAGACTGGCTTCATATCTTCAGATGCAGAAAATTAATCAACAGCTGTTGTCTTGGTGTGCACTCTAGACTGGAAATGTCTTAATCCAGTACTGTGACCCTATAAACTCCATCCTCTCAGCTGTCTGATACGATGGACGGAAACAGGGGGCCCACACATGAAAACGGAGCCCTGTAGTGAGGGACGATGCAGCGAGAGGAAGCTGGGGACTGAGACCGAAAGTTAGGAATTGTGCGTTTCCAGAAGCAGTCTTTGAGATTCTCTTACGGCGTGTTCGTCTCCCATCATTTTTGAGTTAATTGAGTCCTGTGCCTGCTCCCTCTCTCTCATGTGTTCATGGTAAGAGAGTTGCTTTTGATTGCTACCCCTAAAATCTTTGACAGGAAGTATGACTAGGAAACTGATTCCTCACAGTTTTGTTAAAGACAAGCACATATTTCTACATTTTTTTCTTTATATGACAGAACGCTCTTTTTAACCAGTTCTGATTGTGTCTTCATCTGCAGCCAAGCTACCTGACTGATGTGGGACTCCCCGGTCGAAGCTCTCTGGACAGCATCGAGATGGCCTACGCCCGGCAGGTGAGCGTGCTCTCCGGGAGGATCAGGTCCGGGCAGATCCTGCGTGAGCTGTCTGGGGAGTAAGAGAACAAAGACACGTCACCTTCATGTGAAAGTCAGACCCTGAGAGCAGGTTGGGTTTCCATTCAGAGGACTGGCTAATGTTTTACCATCTGGGTCACTGGAGAATTCTATCAGGTTGGCTAATAGAATGACTCACATTTGATTTAAGGAAATTAAAATCTGCCCTCTGCACCGACTGAGGGTCTCGTTTTGCGTTTGGCCATAGCCCGTGCACAGCAGAGCCTGAGTAACGGCAGCGTTGCACCAATGAGCTCTGTGTTAACCGCATTACCTGGTAGGCTGACAGTATTACCCGACATCCTTCTTCACCCTTGTTGCTGAGAAATTTTCCGGATGCTTTCCTGCCTTGGTAAGCACAAGGCATGCGCCTTTACGTGTCCAGTTGTGCATGTGGCTGAGCAGTCAGTCGTACGGTGTCCATCGACGCTGTGTGTAAAGCTCAGGGACTCACTGGACTGAAACTGCCCTGAGGACCGTTCGTACCTGGAACCGACTCTGAATAAAGCAATGCTGACCACCTGTGTGTTTTATTCTGGTTTGCCGCTTTCCTGCACAGTTTCAAGAAGGGAAGACAGTCTTGGGGGTGGCGTGCTCCCATTCCTCCTGCACCTCTTGTTAAAGAGAATTTTCTAATTTTTTTTTAAAGTCACTGTCCTTAAGTGTGCTGTTACCACTCCTCTCCAGGCAGTGGAAGCCAGCTGCAGCAGCTTCCCGCGCACGAGTCCCCCTCCTGCCGAGTCCCTCGGCAGGAGGGGGACTCCAATTTTTGGCTCCAATTTTTAGATCTCCCCCTGACTACATCTTCCTCTTTTAAATTTTCCCTTTATCGTAAGGCTACAGCCACCACCAGTTCAGGCCTAATGAAATTATAAGCTTCTGAGGAAACTATCTTCTGAATCTGTGAAGACTAAAACTTCTTAAAACTAACTTTTTCAGGTTGGCACTCAGGGTGCCATGATGTCATGTAGCTGTGTACATGGCTGTCCCCGCCAGCGCAGAGCAGACCTTTGTATCCCAGGTCAAGTGTCTTGAAAGGGAAGGCCCCTCGTGAATGCTCGTCGAGTGACTGAACACCACCTTATAGGTTAAAAACCATTTAGCTGACTCTTACTGTGTGCCTGGACCCTGCGTCATGGCATCCCCCACTCACAGCAGAGGGAGGTCAGGTTCGGCGGGGTCCTGGTCTGTCCGACATCACTACCTTGTTTGGTCCTGGTAGAGCACGGACTTCAGATGCAAAGAGCAGAACTTACTAGTTTTTACCATCATCATTCTTTTAAAATAAAATTCAGAGCTGTGGTCGTTTTCCCATACCTTAAGCTTATGTAGTTCCTTTTTCTTGAGAGGAGCAGGGACCGTTCCCCAGAGGAACCGGTGCTCCAGCGATGCCACCTGACTCTCCTTCCTCCTCCCACAAGCCCCTGGTTTGCAGCCCTTTGGTCCTTGGCCATTTAGGGAGTAGCAGGGAGAGTCCTTCCACTGTCCCAACTTCCCCTTTGGCCCTTGCTTACGGGACTGACAATGGCCTGTGGCACTCCTCCCCTAGGACCACCCTGCTCCCAGTCCTCAGGTGTCAGGAAGTCTGGGGTAGCGGTTAGCTCTGGGGTCCCCGCTGCTGCCCAAAGCTCAAACATGGAACTGGGACACTGGCCGGTGGCCTTGCCCTCCCCGAAGCGTGGATAGCTCAGCCACTCTCGGGAGGAAGGAAAGGTTGGCCAGAGCTTTGCCGACCGCTGGGCAGAAGCTGGCTTCAGAACTGTTGCAAGAGATTTTAAAGAGAGATGAAAATAGAAATTGTGCCACTCACTTTGCTTTTCATTATTTCAGATTTATATCTATAATGAGAAGATTGTGAACGGGCACCTGCAGCCTAACCTCGCGGACCTCTGTGCTTCCGTCGCAGAGCTGGACGATAAGGTAGCGCCCGGAGCTAACCCCAGCCGAAACGTGGCATCCCTTGTTCAGATGGGATTAGCGGCCCGCTGACTTGGCAGAAATGTGCTGAAGAGACAGCATTCCATGGAGTAAAACGTTAATTGTTCTTCAGAGTAGTATTGTACATAATTTGGGGGTGGGTTTTTGATGATGATGCTATATATGTATTTTTAATGCATGTTAAGGAGGCTCAGCCAGGATCAGTTAATGGTCAGGGGAATTCTTGAGCTATATTTGCTTTGAAGTCCTGTCACGCTCCTCCCACTCCTCCTTCACCGGATTCCCTCTGTAGGCAGACTGGTGGGCTTTTTAACAAAAGTTGAGTCATAAAGCTGATATGGTCTTCACCATGGTGAGCCCCTTGAACTTGCCTCAGATGGGATCTCTATGAGCATTCTTTATATGCCTCTGGTTCTGTTCTCTCTGACTCCCCATCTTTATTCTCTCAGTTCTTATCCTTGGCCTGTTCCCTCCCACCCCAGGGGGTGGAGGAATGAATGGAGGGATTAGTAAGTAGGTAGGTGGCCAGGAGAAAGGAGGAAGTGAGGGAAGGATATAATGGAAGCAAGCACTTATATACAGATACTTTTTGTCTTCAAAAATGCATCTAACTTTTTTTTAATAGTAAAATATGAGGCAATACAAACAAATCTAAAGAAAATAAGAATTCACCTACCATTTCACTGCCTAGAAGGAGTCACATTTAGGTGGAGTTTATACAGTTGTAATTTTTGAGACAGTAAAATCAGGATTTTCTCTTTTCCTTTGGAAAAAGTGTAAACCTGCGTTTCTGCCATCAAAAGTATCTTTCAAGGATATTGCCCAAGAACAGGAGCATGTCTTTAAGGAGAGGTTGACAGCCAGGAGGAGTCTGGGGGGAGGGAGTCCAGCTGTGCGCTGGTGACAAAGGAGAGAAGCCCGTCTCTTGTCCTGGGAGGCCGTCACAGGGGGCATCTTTGGAAGGGAGTGGGAAGAAACATGGGGGCTCTGACACTTCAAAATGGCTAAGAGCAGTGGCCCCTGGAGAGTCTCTGATGGACAAAACCTGTATCATTTAGGTTAAACTCTTACTTTAAGCCCTAGAAAACTCAAATGACCTTGTAAGGACTGAAATGCAGCTACTTGAGTTTAAACTCCTAGAGCGTTGGGACAATTATAAATGTATTCACTCTCTTAAGGGATAACCCACTGAGACTCAGTGTTCTTGTTACTTTTATGTGGTCTTAATTATGTGGGTGGTGATGTCAGACCTAGAATAGTAATTGATCTGAAAAGTAGCTCGGGACAGGGGGTGCTTGTGGGAAGATGGGAGCCTGGTGGCTGGCAGGACTGCCTTCTGTACTGGGTATAAGCTGGAGGACTCAGGCAGGAGGCGTTAACCCCTCCCCGCCACATCCTGCCTGCCTTTGCGATCAGAGTGCCATGAAGAGCCACACAGCATTGTCACATGTCTCATTTATGTGCAGAACATCTCTGACATGTGGACCATGGTAAAACAAATGACCGATGTGTTGTTGGCACCGGCGACGGACGCCCTGAAGAGCCGCAGCAGCGTGGACGTGCGCATGGAGTTCGTCAGGAAGGCTCTGGAGTACCTCGAGCAGAGGTGAGGCGGCCGTAGCACCGTGGGGCTGGCTTGTGGTGCCCCGAAGGCAGCCGTTTCTCGTGTTTTTAGTCGTCAAGCTCAGGGCTCTGTAGCTGGTACATTTGAAACCCGGTTGAGCACGTCTGAGAGACGTACTCCTGTGTTCAGAGGCACTTCTCTAACAGGACTCGTTCTGCAGCAGTGCGAAGTCGCGGTCCGCGGGAACGCTGTTGGGCTTTTTCCTCTGCTCTCTGCCCCTCAGTGTGGGGACGTGGTTACTAGGCCGCAGTGCCTGAGGTCAGGATCCTGCCCTCGTGGGTTCAGCCATCGCTCCTCAGGCTCCGCTTTGTCTCAGCGATTCGCTTTTCACACCAGCAGTGTTGCCTCCCTCCTTCAGCCCTCAGGAAGGCGCCTTGATCCTTTATTTTCCTCGTGGCGCCACTCGGTTAACCCTGTGTGTCCTGCTCCTTCCCAGCTGCTCATGCGTGTGATTTGTGCCCGATTTCTTTGCCACCTCTCCACTAATTGGAGTTGGTTACTGGGAGGATATGACTGTGCCCTTACTATTGTCTCTTTATTGCTAAGACCTGTGCTGTTCAGCCTTCCCTGCGGACACTTCTTCCAGCTCTGAACTGGCCCGCAGGGGTTGTCATGAGTGTGCAACAGACCCTCTCTATTTCAGAGACAGGGTGCTGGGCTTCTCTGCTGGCTCGAGAAGAAAAGCCAAGTTGAATGCCCTTGCTAAATTGCAGCTCTTTGCCACTGAACCTGTGCAGTGTAGAGGCCCTTTATCAACAAAATAATGCTTCATTAGGAAGTCATAAGATTTCCTTGTGTGCGACTGAGCTAATTCAGACTTGGTACAGCAGAAAATAGGTTTGATACCAAATCCCGTATTAATTATACAGTAGCTACATGAGATGAATAACATTAAACACATTAAACTCACTAGCCTCCATTCCCTCATTAAGAAAAATCCGGGACTCCGAATGGTTATTTATCCCTTCTGGCATAGGCACAAAAGAGTTTATAAAATACTTCATCAGGCTTTGGCTACATTTTTGTAGCATAAGTTTTGAGTGTATTGATCTTCAGCCATAAAAAACTTAATGTACGTAGTAGTAGTTATTTGCTACAAGTCAGCAAAATGAGTCTGAATTTCTTAGAGTATATAAAGGCCTTTGGCATTTTTTTAAATGGGTTTACAAATAGGATTGCTCACGACTGCTTTTTCATTAATAAACCTAATCCTTACCATTGGTGTTTGACTTCACCCATGGTGCCAGGCCGCATTCCTTGGTCTTATATCTATCTGGTAAGCCATCCCATTTCTTTTAATATTTCTTATTTAGTTTTTTAGGATTATCTTGTCCCATTCATTCCTTTAGCACCACTTGGAGCTATTTGGGAGTTTTCTGTCCACAATTATTGTAACCTTATTTTATTTTTCACTCTCTGCTGGCACATTTTGATAAAGGGAATATTTTCAAATAATTCTACTCACTTTTAAAGTATTTTTGTTGATGCTAACCCACTGCCACGGGCAGGGGGAAATGGACTGGATGGTTGCAGGGAGTCCAAAGGTACAAACTTGCGGTTATAAAACCAGTCATGGAGATGTAATATACAGCATGTGGACTATAATTGATACTACTGAATTGCATGTTTGAGTTACTAAGAGTAGACCTTAAAAGTTCTCATCACAAGAAAAAGAAGTTCTATATCTGCATGGTGATGGATGTTAACTAGACTTATAGTGATACTCATTTCGCAGTATATACAAATACAGAATCATTATGTTGTGCATCTGAAGAAATATCATGTTGTATGTCAATTACACCTCAATTTAAGAAGAATGAATTTGAATATGGGTTATATTTTGGACAATAGCAGTATGTTAATGTTGAATTTCTTGGTGTCATAATGGTATTGAGATTAGGGAGGAGAATGTCCTGGTAAAATATTTACAGATGAATAGCCCCTGATTTCTATATTTCTGTAACATTTTTAAATAACTCAGAGAAAAAGATAAATAGGTATATATGTATATGTGTGTGTGTGTATAGCTGTATGTATAGAATGAAGGAAAATACTGTACACAGAAGGTAACAATTGATGAATCTAGGTAAAGGGTAGATAGATGATCATTTATTGGACTATTTTAATTTTCCTAGGTTTAAAGTTTTCAAAAGAAAAAAACTTAAAAGAACCTACTAGAACATTAGGCTATGAGCTGGAATTATTATTCTGCACATCAGCCCTAATGTGTTTGAAGTCCACAGTTATGTTCCTCCCGGGATTTTTTTGAGTGCCTGCAGAGATGAGAAATCTTTGCAGTGATCCACTGCCCACTCAATAAGTAATGCGGTTGGCTTCCTCACATATGCAGTTTCCTCCTCTGTGCCTGGGTTTGACGTCCAGGCCCTCGCTGCCCTGCAGAGTTCCCAGTCTCGTGTCATGGATATGGACACAGATATGTGTAATAATGTGTTTTCAACCTTCCTCATTTTTTTTCTTTTAAACTTTTCTAGTTATAAGAACTACACCCTTATGACTGTCTTTGGGAATTTGCATCAAGCCAAGCTGGGTGGGGTGCCTGGGACTTACCAGTTGGTTCGAAGTTTCCTGAACATTAAGCTTCCAGTTCCGTTGCCTGGACTTCAGGTATTGGCAGCTTTCTCTGTGTGATCCATTACACCCCGGTTTTTAGTTAGAATGAGGTTATGTGTAGAAATTGCTGTGTGGAAAGGAGGCCCGAGGGGGCGAAGAGAGAAGCTGGGAGACCTTGGGAGGCCAGCGGTGCAGGAGTCCAGCTGATGATAGCGCTCGCTCAAATCAGGGTGGAGGAGGGTGCGGGGGTGGGGGGTGCTGATGATGTCATTGGGTCCTAGATGTGTTTTGAAAGAAGAGCCAATAAGACTTGTTGAAGAACTTAGATATGGGTATGAGAGGCAGAGTCAAGGATGACTTTCTGGGGTTGGTGCCTCTAACGACTAGAAAAATGGAGCTAGACATGCCTCTTAGGATGAGGCCTCTCTTCTCAGCTCATAGCCCCATTGGGGGAATAAGTGTGCACAGTCACTCATTACACGGTGTGCAAAACACTACCTGGGAGCTTTGTACCAAGGGTGGTGGGGTACATAGGAGGCTGACTCCATAAAGGAGGTGAGGTTCACATTTGTGCTTGAAAAGTCAGGGTTCACCAGCCTGAGGGCTTGGACAAGGGTATCCAATGAGGAGCTTACAACATGGAGGCAGTAAAGAGTACCTGGCATATTGGGTCTGTGGTTGGGCTTGGCAAGCTTGAGGCCAGCTGGCAAAGGCCTTGAGTGCCAGGCCAAACACTTTGGATGTCAGCAGTTCAAAGGGGTTTAAGTGGGGAAGTTCCCGATCAGGTCTGGGTTTGAGAGTCCTGCCAGGGGAAGGAAGGGTGGAGGGGCCGGGAAGGAGCTTTGCAGTTCACTTCTCTGGGGGAGCTGGGCAAAAGCAGAGGGTACCCACAGCCTGTTGCACAGACGGATGACCAAGCAGGATCAGGCTAGGTGAGAGCCAAAACAGCTGCCTTCTCAGATCCCCAGCACCTAGCACAGTGTCGGAAACATGCATACTCAGTAAGTGTTGAGTGAACAGCGAAAGAGTGAGTGAAAATGCCAGGATCCATGTGGCTAATCAGTAGTTAACGTTTTATAAATTCAAGTACGACGATGACAGTCTCTAACTGGCCAGTGACCGTCTTTAGCCCATGCTTTGTGGGCGTTGCAGGAGTGCACGTCTGTAAGTTACGACAGAACATGTTATGTGATTACTGCAGGCTGCTGCGAGTCGGGTGGGGCTCACAATGCTTTGGAGGAAAAGCATTAGAGTCAGACTGCCCCTTATCAGCTGACCTTGAGCAAATAACTAATGTCCCCATACCTCAGTTTCCTCATTTGTAAAACCTGATGGGGTTATGGTGAACATTAAGCGACCTTTTACAAGGAGAGGGCTTAGCTGAAGGTCAGCACCTGAGAACGCCATGAGAGAGCTTTTTGCCTGTTAATTTGAGCATCTTTCCTCTTTCAGGATGGAGAGGTAGAAGGCCATCCTGTGTGGGCACTGATTTATTACTGCATGCGCTGTGGAGACCTGCTGGCCGCTTCCCATGTGGTGAACCGAGCCCAGCACCAGCTGGAAGAGTTTAAAACCTGGTTCCAGGAGTACATGAACAGCAAGGACAGAAGGTGCGCTGGCTCTGACAGCTAGAGATGGGACATCTAGAAGCAGCCACCTGGAATCCACAGGGTGGCCGCCACTGGCATTGCCCTCTGCCCCCTGTACATGGCTCAGAATAAGTTTCTACTTGGGAGAAAATAAAGTTTAGGAAGGGAGAAAAACGCTTGAGAATAACAGTTGAAAACAGTAAAAGACCCCCATTCTGACACTCATGTTCCCGTGTGGGAGGGACTGCAGAGTAAACAGGCACACCAAGGTGCCTTATAAAGGGACACTTTGTTGCTTTGTCTTTATTGACACTTAGTGCTTTTCTGGTCTGCCCAGTAGTGTTGTCATGTACTTCATAGCTCAGAGGCTGGAATTAGAAGTTTAAATATTCGTACATGGATGTAGAAAAAATGACAGTGGTTGTCCCAGTTATACCTGTGGAAAACTAGGGACAGTTTGTTTGGCAGCGTTAGTAATGTCATGGCCAGAGATTGTCTTAAGCCACAACGCCCCGCCCAGGGAGTGTAGAGCCGGGGTAAAGTCCTGGGTTCCCCCAAGGGGGCCCTGAGGCAGACGTTTGGGTGCAGGTGCGTATCTGGGTGGTGCTCCCACAGGGGTGTGGGAGGAGGCCAGCGGGAGGCCCAGATGGTCAAGGGGAAGACTCTCTCTTTCCATCACTGCTTCGGGGCCGCTGGGAGGTGGGGTGCCATGTGCACGCCCCCGCGGTTCTGACCTGCCCCGGAAGGCCTCGACCGGAGGAGGCGGCAGGCAGAGTCGCGGGTGCTGGTGGTTGGTTGCCATTCAGATTAAGGCGACGGTACCCAGGGGATACGGGCGGGCCAGTGCCTGTCACCCTCGGTGAAGGAGGGCGTCATAACTGTTATGTCATTGGGACCGGGGTGCTTTCACATGCCCTTGAGGATCCTTGTTGAGTCTAGTGTCTGTGCGTTCCCTCGTGTCTTTAGATTGTCCCCAGCTACAGAGAACAAGCTCCGGCTGCATTACCGCAGGGCCCTCAGGAACAACACAGACCCCTACAAGCGGGCCGTGTTCTGCATCATCGGCCGATGCGACATCGCCGACAATCAGAGTGAAGTGGCCGACAAAACTGAGGACTACCTGTGGCTAAAGGTAGGTGCTGCCCCTCTTGCCAGGGCCTTAGCCCCTTCCCTCTGCCCTGCCCGTGCTCCTCACGCAGGTTTCACCTGCTTCACGTGCGAGGCCAGGAAAGTGGTTGGGCCCGGGGACCGCCCGGCTCCTGGCACCATTGTTTGATTACGTAACTCCCGATGGGCAGTCACAGCCGTTGGTGCACGGCTGCTGAGCAGCTACCTGCGCGCCTGGCTCAGACGTAGTTTGTACAAATGCGTGTGTTTCTCTTGGGGTCTTAGTTGAACCAGGTGTGTTTTGATGACGACGGCACCAGCAGCTCCCCGCAAGACAGGCTCACTCTCTCGCAGTTCCAGAAACAGTTGTTGGAAGACTACGGTAAGATGCCCTGGACATGGCCACCTCCCCTTTCGTCCGCCTCCTTACCCTCAGTCGCTGCTTACCTTTCCTCTGGGAAAATCCTTCATCTCTGAATTCTGTCTTCCCTTCAAAGTCCTGTGGGTCTTCCAAACACAACACAACAAAGTAATTTCACATTCGAGCAGAGTCCACGTGGCCTTAAGCAATGCATGTGTGACTTACACGGTCACGTATAGTAAACTGTTCTCTCTAGTTCTTTGAACGGCCCTGGTTGACATTTGCTCAGGGAGAGACAGGACCTGCCTGCTGCGTCCTGGTAGGTCTCTCAGTGACGATCTGAGCACAAATGAGGGATAAATCGCTTTTTTCCCCACTCCTCCTCGTTTAAGAATTCTGGGAAGAAAACAAGATTTCAGCTAGTGCTCAGCAGTTGCTGAACCCAGGTGTGTGAGTCTAGGTGAACTGATGCGCCTTGGGAATTTTTGTTCTTCTCCTTATGGAGTGGCTGAGGACAAAGGAGATGAACGGCCCCTTCTAGGTTCTGTTTGAAGGTCCCGAACTCTTTCTCTCCCTGGCACAAGCAGTTTGGGTTTTACAGGTGACCCCTGCGTGCCAGTGGCTTTGCGGGGCGTAGAGGTTGTGGAACCAGGTGTGCAGGGCCCCGTTCATCCCGCCCAACAAGTCCTCGCAGCACACGGGGCCTCTGCCTGGGGCCAGGCCGCCAGCAGGAAACCCCCCTGAGCCGGCCGTGTCTCCTGTCCCCCAGGCGAGTCCCACTTCTCGGCGAACCAGCAGCCCTTCCTCTACTTCCAAGTGCTCTTCCTGACGGCGCAGTTCGAGGCCGCGGTGGCCTTCCTCTTCCGCACGGAGCGGCTGCGCTGCCACGCTGTCCACGTGGCACTGGTGCTCTTTGAGCTGAAGCTGCTTTTGAAATCCTCGGGGCAGAGCGCTCAGCTCCGTGAGTACCTGCTGGCAGTGGCGTGACTGCACTCCCCACGTTGGGCTGTGGACACGGACCCACGTGCAAGCGTTTGGGCACACGGCACCAGTCGTTTTGGGGCGCTGTGGGCAGCACTGTACGCAGTGCTGGCTTTGCGGCCGGGCAGGCAGGTTGCTGGGGGCTGGTGGCGCAGGGGATGCAGTGCCTAGAGCTCCCATTCGGGCTCTAACTGGAACCCTTGGAACGCCGCCCAGCCACCCCCCACGCCCTGCAAACCTGCCTGGGGTGTGAGAGGCAGAAGAGGGAGAGAAGGTAAACGTGATGCATGGCTGCACCTTCCTCAGTAGGTGCCCCCAGGTCCTTCCAGAGCACGTCCCTTCATGGGCCATTGTCTCCACACTGGGAAGAAATTGAGGACGGGGTGGGGAGAGGGCTGGCGAAGCTTAGGTCAGCAGGCCCCGGCCGGGCTGCGGGAGCAGGTGCTGCTGGGCCCTTGGACCCAGCCCCCACAGCGTCTGGTCGCCTGGGTCGGGGGGCAGTGTGGTTGTGACTGGTTGTGTCCCCCACGGTGCAGTCAGCCACGAGCCCGGCGACCCTCCCTGCATGCGGCGGCTGAACTTCGTGAGGCTGCTCATGCTCTACATCCGGAAGTTTGAGTCCACGGACCCGAGGGAGGCCCTCCAGTACTTTTACTTCCTCAGGTAAAACTTGTTCTGACCGTTGACTCCTGCTGGTTTTGATGTTTGCCGTTCTGAGAATCTGTGAGAGACCTCAGGGCCACACGAGAAACCATCCTGCCTTTGTCCCCTTACAGGGACGAGAAAGACAGTCAAGGCGAAAACATGTTTTTGCGCTGTGTGAGTGAGCTTGTGATAGAAAGTCGAGAGGTATGTGGGTTTCCCTTTCTCTCCCACCCGTGATTGTCACTGTACGTGTTCTCCTGCTAATGTGGTATCATACGGTCACCTCAGTAGGGTTACGGTGGGTACGACCGGGGAGATTTTTAGAGTTTTCTTTGGTTTTTGACACCAAAAATATTGATTCGGTTGATCTCACTGTTCTCTAGTCTGTGTAAGACTTCTCCCACCTTCACTATTTTATTCCCTACTTTTGTCTCCAGAGAATTGTGGATTCTGTGTATATCTTGTCTAGTAATTCGAGTAAACTATTTTTTGTCTCCACAGTTTGATATGATTCTCGGGAAACTGGAGAATGATGGAAGCAGAAAGGTACGTTAAGTGCACACCTAGAGATGTGTTTGCAGTTGGGGAATTATAATTATCAAAAGAATACAGTTAGATTTTAGGGTTCAAGGCACTAAAGATGCAAATCCAAATGAAGTCACTTAGTTTAAAAAACAAAGTGAGTATTACAGGCCCCAAGTGATGACCTTGATTTTATACACATTTCTGTTTCTCCTTAAAATACGTAAGTTTTTTTTATGTTACTCATCTGCTCGTGCCTGCCATTTTTTTGAGCTGAGAAGGCTACCTCTCTGTCATATGCAAGAAAAGAAATTGATTGCTGCACCTGCTCTCCCCAGATGGAGACGTTAGGAATGTGCTTGACGTCTCTCAGAAGTTAGTTTCTGAGGACCCAGAACTCAACTCTGACCCTGGAGATGCAGCTGCTCCCGTGAGCCTTAGCGATTCCTGGAGACCCGTTGTGCCCATTGGGCGGTATAGGAGAAGGAGCAGAGGTCCTGGCATTGGAGACCCCTCTCGGGCTTTCTCCCTGCAGCCTTGGGAAAGTCACCTGTCTCTCAGAGACTCACTTTCCTCACTCGTAAAAGTGGTGGCTTGGACCCAGCGATCTTGAGATGAGCTCACACTGTTCACACCGTCCAGCTCAGAAGTAAGGCCAGTGACAGTGTTCATGGCGATGGCCGTCCTTATTGCCAGGAACTGTGCTGAAGGCATTACAAGTTATTTTTTTTTAACTTAATCTCCACAGTTACCCAGCGAGGTGGGAACCATTGTTGTCTGTGTTTTCCAAGTGAGGAGGTGGAGACGAGAGGTTAATTGTTTTCCTCAGGATCACACAGCTAGTAAGAAGCGGGGCTGGAATTTGAGCCCAGAGCCCGTGCTCTTCGCTGATCTGAGCTGCCTCTAGTGTGGCAGCAGCAGGCCACCCTGACCCAGTCCAGCACGGTGGCGCCTCCCAACAGCCAGTCAGACATCATGCGGTCCGTCCTTCCTCTCGGGTCGTTCCCAAGGCCTCTCCATACTCTCCTGACTGTTTGGTTGCCGTTGAGTGATGACGGTGATTTTCTCTAATATTCTGACATCGCTTGCCATATGTATTTTCAGCACTGAGTTTCTTTTGCCATCTGTCTTAGAAAGCAGATCCAGAATCTTTCAGATGGTTTTCTGAGTCTCGTGATTTTTTCCCTCTAATGCCTACTCATCAGCAAAGTTAAAATCATTGATAATTTCACAGACTCTGTGGGTCATTTTGGAAAAGTAGAAAGCACGGTCTTATTGCTGACCCCTCTGTGCTGGCTGCGTGCTCCCACTTTATGTGTCATTTCCTTGGTCCTTTTCATGTGTTTAATAAGCCCTTATAGCTTCAAGAAAGCCAGAGCCTGGCTGATGAAATATGCCCATTGCCCAGGGCAGGTGTTTTCACTTAGGGTAGTTTTTGGATCCCAGTTGTTTCTCTGCCTTTAAAGTAACAGCTCTGTGCACCCATCTCTCCCCCTTCCTCTCTGTTATCTGTCTCGTCAGCCTGGAGTCATAGATAAGTTTACTAAGGACACAACCCCTATCATCAACAAAGTTGCTTCTGTGGCTGAAAATAAAGGACTGTTTGAGGAAGCAGCAAAGCTTTACGACCTTGCCAAGGTAAACCGCACCCCTGTCCTCCTTCTGCACTTAATAACTTTGTAGGCTTTTGGCATTAAATGCACAAATGTTCAGATGTCACCGAGGTGCCACTGCCCCTCCTGAGGAGTTTTCCCCAGTCAAGATGAAAGTCCCATCCTACAGAACTATTTCTGCCCGTAAGGCATTTCTGGCCAAATAAAAAGTGAGATATTGAAAGGATATCCTGCAGGCATTGAGCTGTGGTCTCACTTGGCCTCAGAATAAGCAGGGGAAGCTGCTGGTAACAGCCTCCATGCTGACCCGGCAGCCCCAGACTCGCCGGTGAGCAGAGCGTGTTAGGGGACAGTTAGCTGAGGCATTCTGAGGGAACCGGAATATGTATTTCTGCAGAAGAACCTACACAGTGTGTTCTGAAAAAATGATTGCATTCTTTCCTTTTATTAACTGAGGAAAGTAGACAAAAAGAGGGTTATTTTTCATTTTTTGATTTAGAAATGTTTCGGTCAAGGTCTAAATAAGATGTAGAAAACATACAGATATTAGGTGCACAGCTCACCAAAGTCCCATGGGTACGTGTCCGTGCAGCCACCGCCGGGCCAACACGCAGAACATTTCTATCCGCCACCCAGGAAGTTCCTTCTTCTGTTCTGGTTATTGAAAGGTTGTTTTACTGGTTATTTGATTCCGTCTTTAATTTAAAAAAATCAAACAGAATGCGGACAAGGTGCTGGAACTGATGAACAAACTGCTGAGTCCTGTCGTCCCCCAGATCAGCGCCCCGCAGTCCAACAAGGAGCGGCTCAAGAGCATGGCACTCTCCGTCGCCGAACGGTAAGGCTGGGCACCGGCACCCAGCTGGCGTGCCTCCAGCTTTGCCAGTGACAGCGGTGTCCCACGGTGGCTCTGCTGACTCACCGTCCCACCACACGCTCTGAGAGCGCTGGGTTTCCCCGCATCCAGCACTGGGCACTGTCAGACTTAACAGTTTTTGCAGGAAGAACGGTATGAAAGGGCATCTCGGCGTTTTAGTCCTGCACATCAGGTTTAATTTTAGGCATTCTTTTCAGCTCTATACTGCTGTCAGCCATCGTAAAGGCGTTTGAGAACATCGCTAGTGATGGATGGATGGATGGATGGATGGATGGATGGATGGATGGATGGATGGGGGGGATTCTTACAGGAGAAGTGACCAGTGTTTCAGAATCTCGCTGCCTCCCTGTGACGGAGTTAAGTGAGTTATCAGGCTTTAACTAGTGTGACTCGCAGGCTGAGGCGACAGCCATTACTTTTTGTGCCCTCTACAGAGACTCTTAATAAGGTGACCCAGAGAAGACTGAGCTGGAGAGGCTTTCCTGAGCAGTACAGAGCACTCTTTGGCCAATGAGATCTCTCCTTTTAACAACAGAGGATCCCCAGTGATGGCCGCTGGGCTTTCAGCCCATCAGCACCTCCTACGCTTCCTGCACATTTGGATGCTGAGGTGGTGGTTGAGGCTAGAGAACCATGCTCCATGCAAATAGTCATACGGGGATTCATATCAAATCCACCATCAAATGTTTGGTCATTTGACAAGAAACACTATTTTGCAATCTTTAATTCTCCTCATCTAGAGAGTTTAAGAAGTTTTGACATTTTTTAGATGCTCTCCTAAAGATACAGGCTGCACAGAAATTAATACTATACCCTGACCCTTGTCCTCCTTTTTGTCTTCCAGGTACAGGGCTCAGGGGATCAGTGCAAATAAATTTGTGGACTCCACATTCTATCTTCTCTTGGACTTGATTACCTTTTTCGATGAATATCACAGTGGTCATATTGACAGAGCCTTTGATGTAAGTGACAGGAGCAGTTTTGAAGTGCAGGGTAAAGTACGCCCTTAAAAATTCAAAACACTCGGAGGGATTCCTTTAAAGCAAAGGAAATGTCACCAATATGCCCTTTTCGTGAAGAAGGACAAGTATGATTCTGGGAGCTTAAATGGGGTTTCTGTGGTGGCCTTTCTTCCTTTTCTCTATGCCTTTCCCCTTTAGTCTTAAGACAGAGAGGTTTCTCCAAGTAATTTGAAATCTCTGAATTTTAAAATGGCCTCAGAAAATGAGGATAGAATTAAATTAGCAAGTTAGAATCAAAGCCTTTATGTGCGTGAGGGAAATAGCACTTTCTGATACAAAACTCTTTACGAACGCATTAGATGCCAACTTGATGTCTAAGGAGATGAAGTGATTGTGATGGTTGTATCTTATGGGGCTGCTGGGGTTTTGTTTTAAACAGATAATCGATCGCCTGAAGCTGGTGCCGCTAAGTCAGGAAAGTGTGGAAGAGAGAGTGGCTGCCTTCAGAAATTTCAGTGATGAAGTGAGTCCTTTTCTCCCTGAGCTATGTAAAATTTTTTTCACCTCTTCCACTGAAAACTTGAGTTTTAATGTAGCTGATAGCTCTAAGAATCCTAGTACGGTCACCATTCAGACTTGGGTTTTCTAAGACGAGTCCAATTTCTGATATCCTGGGCTGGTTTTCTGTGAGTGCACATATCCCTGTTGGATTGTCGTCTGAATTCCTGACCCAGAAAACGTAGTCACTTTAGTGATCAAACATGTTCTTGGGAGAAACGAATTTCTGGTCTGGCTTAAATCTTTATCATCCATTTGTTCTGCGTGTTGTAGAGCTTCACTGTAGGTCCACTGGGTGTGTAAAACGTGCATCATGAGTCACTTTCTTCCTTCTCCTCTTTAAACTGTTTTGTCCTGAGAAGCAGGTGCAGTGACCGTGGCTCAGTTATCAGCCTTTGAGCCCCAGAGCCAGTCTCGCTGCAGGGTTCCTAGCATGTTGCCACCATCTCGCCCAAGGGTGCTCAGCTGGGCTGCACACTGGCGTTGCTGGGAGAGCTTTGAAAACATCCCCACGCCCGGGCCCTGCTGCAGGAACTCCGGTGTTTCTGGTTGGGGCCGTGGCGTGGACCTCCTGGTCATTTGCGTGTGCAGCCGCATGGGCCTCACCTCTGGGACCGCAGACAGTCGTTCTAGGATGTCACTGACAGTATGTCAAGTTAAAATGTTAACTCGGCTACCCCATACCTTTTATAAAAATATGTTTCCGTTTGAGGAAGAAGGAAGGCCAGCTTCCGCACCTGTGGTTCAGAAGGTCTTGCCCCTCGCCAGCCTTCCCTTCAAACCTGCTGGCGACTCTGTCCCTGGCCACCTGTTCTTTTGTTGTGCCTTGCCTCTCTCTGGATACCTCGTTTGCTGCATCGTGGACTGAGTGGGGCGCCAGGGCGTGCCCCTGCAGACGCTCCCAGGGGCTCTGCCGGGGCTGTGCGGGCCCGATGGCGACAGTGTGGACGTGTCTGAGACAGAGGGGAGTAACCCCACCCACTGACAGGCAAATCCAGACCGGTTCTTTCGGTAATGGCTCTGTTGGCCAGGCCAGGCCAGGCCAGGCCTGCGTACCAGGCAGATGTGGCTGGCGCACTTCAGCCTGCTGCCCAGCCTCGGAGGGATGGCACAGGAAGGGGCGGAAGAGCGACCCCCTGATCTCCTGAGCAGTGCTGTCTGGGCTTTGCTCTCACACGTGACATTGCAGTGCCATTAGCTGCTTTTTGGGGACGGCGAGCTCTCCGTGTGGCAGCTGTGGGGACACAGTGTGACCGAGGCCGCTGGCTCCTGGTCCCGGCCAAGGCGCGGTTCCTTTTCCTCACTCCGTGTGTTTCTCTCTGGGCAGATCAGGCACAACCTCTCAGAAGTGCTGCTCGCCACCATGAACATCTTGTTCACACAGTTTAAGAGGCTCAAGGGGACGAATCCCTCCTCGTCATCCAGGCCCCAGCGAGGCATCGAGGACCGTGACTCTGTAAGACCCCAGCGTCGGCCAGACCAGCGCTGAGCAGCACCTCCCTGGTTTGCCTTCCCTTGCAACTCGTGAGGCCACTGCTTGTGACCCCAGACGGCCCTGTTCCCTGCCGCCTGGCAGCGGGGCAAACCTGTGTCAGGAGGCCCCCAGGAGAATCAGACATGAATGGGATTGCTGTGTCTCTCAAGCTAAAAAGAAAGAAAGAAAAAGACCAACAACAACAAAAAAACACTAAGTGTCCAAATATCACCTTTTAAAAAGTCAAACAGAATGCTAATTTGTAGTGATTCTACAAGAATTTCCTGCTCATTTCTGTTTTGTGAATCTCAACATAGATAGCACTTTCATCAAAACCATACTTTTGTTCAGCACATTAATTCAATGAAATCCCTGTTTTCTGCTCTCATTTGAGCATCACAGTAACCCCAGAGAGGTACCTAGGGCAGTCATTGTTACCCCATTTTACAGCGGAGGAAACTGAGGCCTGGACTCAGGAAGCACTTGCCCCTGTGGGCCCTTCGGACGGCGGGCGCGGGAGCTGGGTCTGACTGAGCCCAAACCAGTGCCCTGTCCGCCGCCCGTGGCACCTCCAGCATCGTGCGGGTCGGGCGGAGGCCGGGTCGGTGGGATCCTGGGACTCACGCAGCATCTGTTGTCCAGCTGATTTGACCAAAGAGCAGAGGTGTTTGACGCAGTTAGACCACTAAAACTTAGTATTTTAAAATTACCCTTCCCTTAATTTGCACTTAATGTTTGATGGGACTCAGTATGACACGGAACAGCCGTACCTGATTTTTACAGTCAGGAAACTGGAGCCTTAAAAATCCTACCTTCTGCCTACACGGGTGTCTAGGACCTCTCTGCTGTGACCCCCACAGGCCTGCTAGTGAGTGAGGGAACATTTTCCCCTTCCACAACGTAGGTGGCAGCGCCTGGAGTGCCACGCTGAAGTGGCAGGCCCCTCCGTGTACACCAGGGGCAGCTGCGCGGCTGCCATCTGCTCTGGGACAGGCGAGGGCCAAAGTGGCATCAAACATGAGTGTCAGGAGATGCGCCAGTGGTGGGCTCACTGAGCCTGGGGCATCAAACATGAGTGTCAGGAGATGCGCCAGTGGTGGGCTCACTGAGCCTGGAACTTGGCGGTGATCTGTTTGTGGTGGAAGGGACCCAGTGTGGTGCTGTTGCGAGCATGAGTGTTGAAGTGACCGCTGGGTGTTGCTTACAGTCAGAGGCAGCCTGGCAGACCCGGCTTCCTTGTCCAAACGGAGCCGTCCGGAGCCCAGCGACTCACAGCTGTGTGTTTTAATTTCTTTCAGGCATTTAGGCTTTACGCATCATGAATAAAGCCGTTCTCCTGTCTTACTCTTGCCCATCACCCCTTTTAATGAGTGGCAGGAATGGGTGGGGTTGAGGAGAGGCATAGGTACAAGCTGCCTGCCCACAAAGGGGCCTCCTAGGTTACCGTGCAGTGCTGCCCAGTAAGGGGGTGGGGCCCTTTGCCCGAACACCCCAAGAGCATGTGTAAGGTAGCTTCGAATCAGGCTTGAAAGCCCATGCACTTTTGTGCACTTTTTGAAAGAAAATTTTGTGGGTATTCTAATCATAAGGGTAAAATTTCTTTTGGTTTGGATATTAGTTATAGGACATACATTTGCCAGTTTATTCACCTATCAGCTAAAAAAAAAATTGTGTTTCAATTTTTTTCTTGAATGGGCATTAAGAAGCCTAGTAAGTGATCCCTTTCCTTAAAAGTCTTTTTACTGATTGAAAAGATGCTGTAGACTCTTCGTTTTTATTCTGGACACGGGTTCTTTCTTGCTGGTATGAGCATCCAGCATGTCTCGATTTGGGGCAACATGAAGCTATTCTCCAGTTTGTTCTTTATTCAGTAACTTATCATTTCGAAATCAGAGTGAAGGTTTTCTTTTTTTCTGTTTTCAGAAATACCCGAGTTAAAATCTTTTTCCACCTGGAACAATCCAGGAATCCCATAAAATTGTTGCCTGGGAAATGAAGGCCAAGTACTTAGGAAGAAAGAAATGGATGGAGCAAAGGGACAGAAAGAGACAAAAGCAGCAGAGAAAGAGAGCTGGAAGGGGGCTGCACCATGGTGTTGCGGGTGCATTGTGGGGACCCTAACCTCAGATCCTAAGGGAAGCTGGTGGGAAGAGGGGCTCGGCGAATAGAGCAGGCCGACTAAAGCACGGGGCTGTGTCTGGCTGGTCACATGTGAAGGCGAGGCAGCTGGCCTGTAAACATCCATCTTGTTCAGTAAAAGGGCTTTGGAACGGGGACCCCAGTGGGCAGGCTTAGCCAGCCGTGTACCAGGCCAGAAGAACGTGGCTGTCATCCACCGCCCGGGAACCGGCCGCTGACCCCGAGCGGTAGAAAATGGTAGAAAGTGGTGGTTCCTGGCACTGTGCCCTGACCTGAAGGTTAACTGGGTTTCTTCTCTTCCCCTTTCTCTCAGCAACTCCGAAGTCAAGCCCGAGCCCTCATTACCTTTGCCGGGATGATCCCCTACCGGACATCCGGGGACACCAATGCGAGGCTGGTGCAGATGGAGGTCCTCATGAATTAAGTGCGATGCTTTGAGGGGCTTCTGGGACCGCACGCTGTCAGTACCGCTGGGGTGGGATTTCCGGTTTTGTTTCCGTTGTGTTTTGTTTCGTTTTGTTTTTTGTATTATGTATTTTTGTCAACACCAATAAATTTCTTTGCTTTGTATTTCTTTTCCCATTCTTTTCTTTTTGTTTTCCTTTGAACTTTTGTTTAAATTTTTATTTGTGTAGGAGAAAATGTCTTCACTGGTGCTTGGGTCAGAGAACAGTAGGCTCATGTAGGCATCTGTGATTTGGTTAAAGGTGACCTTAAGTGATTAAAAATTCACCCCCGATGAGCTAGGAAATGAAGGCTTTGGGAGTTACTTTTATTTAGCTGCAGCATTCCAAGTAGCAGGGTCATGGTTCGTTTTTCACATTTTTATTTGAATGTGAAAGCCAACCTTTCACTTCCCAGGTAAGTTGAGATTTGTGTGTGAAATATCAGGCCCTCCGTGTCCTCGTTTTTTTGGGTGTGCTTTGGGGTCCAGGTGATCTGAGACCATCCTCCAAATCATTTGCTCTGATTCCAGCATTAATTAGTCTGCTGTTCTGTTGAAATCTCACTGGAGATGAAAACATAGGCTTAGAAAAAAGGGGCCTTAAAAAATGAACGCCGTAGGTGGCTGGAGGAAGGGCAAGCCTCACCCTTCTCACTGTGGCTGCCCCACTGCGGGGCGCCTGGTCGGCCTTGTGCGCGGCCCTCTGTGAGAGGACTTCTAGTGTCCTCTCTCCCTGCTCTGGTGGTCGGGGCCTCTGCTTGGACAGGGAAGCCGACTGGTTGGGCGAGTTCGTGGCAAGTTCATATTCCAAGTGTCTGACTCCACTGGGCAGTGTAATTGTGTGTATATGGTCTCTGATCAGAGGTGGACCCTCATCATGGGCTCTTTGTCCTGCCACCGGTCCCAAAGGCCTGGGCTAAGCTGGAGTGGAGGGAGGACGTGGGGTTGTTCCTGAATGGGCCAGCTGGGGCTATGAGGAGCGGGCAGAGGTGGCTCTGTCATGTTTTGGACTGCACCTGAGGCCACCTCTCCCGGAAGGATGTTCAGTTCCCCAGCCTCCAGAGCTGCTGTTCGTTCCTAGGGGGAAATCATCACTGGGTGTGGGGACTCTTGCTGTCCTCCAGTTGTTAACCTTTCCTTTTTGGGAAAGAGTTAATGTATAAATAACGGTACCATCTGTTCATCTGTTGGATTCCATCCATCCATCAAAGAGGAGCCTTGGGGTCAGCAGGGGTGCTCTGCCTTTGCCTTCCACCCCCATCTGTTCACCCTGGAACACTCACCTTCAGCTGAGCTTTGCTGAGAAAGTTTTGGAAGGTGAGCCCTGCAGGGGACTTGACTGGGTCAGTTATGGCCCGTTTGTATGTACCGATTTATATTTTAAACAAACTAAATGCTTTGCTTTAACAGTGCTCTAAAACAGTACTCTGCGTAGTTTTCATAAAGTGTGACAGTGTTTCTCATTTTTTTAATATTAAGTCTTACTTGTAGATAGAAATACAGCAGTGCCATAAATGAGAGTAGGCTCAAGTTGTTTACATCTGCGTTTGCTCCTGGGCTCACCTCGTTCATCTTTCTGACCGTGCGGATTCATTGTGCGTTTGCTTTTTCTTGCATCGCGCAGTTCTGCCAGCTCCAAACAGGAGACCTGCACGTGAGCTCTGCATGGGGGCTGCGGTCCTCTACCCTTTGACGGGAGATGGGACATAAAATCAGAAGGGAGAGGAGCCACCGTCCCTTAAGCTGCCCCAGTGGGGACGCCGTGTGGAGTTGAGAGGGAAGTGGTCCCTGGTGGGTATTTGAGGACTTGCCCAGAGAGAGACATTTGTAGGAGAAATAAGATAACTAGGTTCATGGCAGCAGGGCCAGGCTCGTGGAGCAAATCCCAGCACTAGTCCTGTGGGCTGGTTCTGCAGTAGAGCGTGGCCCGCGGGGTCTAGAGATGCGGGAGAGACAGGCTGAGTTTGCAAGGCCGTGACATCAGCAGGTGCCCGTGTGACAGCTTGAGCCCAGAAATCGTGATGCTATGACAGGTTATTAGCTTCAAAGTTACCCTCTGCTCACTTCTTTGAGGAACCAAATCTTTTCCTTTGATATTGGTCCATGATTTCACTATCTGCCCAGAAAAACAGAGAAGGTGGCCCTGGGAGTCTTTTATCTTCCAGGGATGAGTCTAGTCTTCCCAACAAAATCAGGGGCCCTCAGAGACTGACAGGGTGAGTGCCGGCCTCAGAGTGGCTCACAGCAAATCACCGCGGCACCAAAAAGGAAGTACTGCCTTGGTCTGGGCCCTTTTCAAGGGCCTCGAGATTTGATTTCAAGGAAACTTCTTCCTTCAATTTTTTTTTAAACAAAACAACTCTGGCTGCCTAACTTCAATGGGGGAAACTGGAATGAGCTCTGTCAGAGCAAATTCTGAGCTGGCTGGGCTTGTGGACGAGCAGGAGGCGCCGGTTCACGCCAGGCCAGGCCATGCCATGGGCCCTGCGCCTGCCCTCCAGGCACGAAGTCTGGAAGGGCTTCGAGGGCAGCACAGCGGCCTCCGTGGTCACTCTTCCGACGCATCTTTCAAATCCCAGGGTTTAGGCTGCTTTCAGCACAGTGCTGTAGACTCCTTCCTGCAGTATCCACCGTTCGCTGACTTTTTTTAAGAAAGGACTATACAATCTTTGCATTTTCACCCTGCCTGCTCTGTTTGAGTAAACTCTCCCGATCAAAGCCTTAACACTACGTTTAGCAGTTCACGTGCAGATGTGCCAGCGTCCTGCTTTGGACTGACTCCACAATGCTGATTTCTCCCTTAGTCTTCGGAACTTTTGTTTAGCTAATTAGGTAGTTCATATATCGCGGCCAGATTTCTGTCATGCCTCTCAGGAAGAGACAGCATGCTGAATGCTGGATAAAACCCCGGGCTGGCGCGTTGCACTGGACCGGTGAGGCAAAGAAAAGTACAGGACACCCAGTTAAACGTGAGTTTCAGGTAAACAATGAGTATGTCCCAGTTTTATCTGGCCGTTCCACCCAGCCCTGCCTTGCCTCTGCTGGCGTTTGCTGCTCAGAGGTTTCCAGGCTTGGCACAGGCCGCGAGGAGCCTTCCAGCTAAATCGGATCACTCTTGATTCGTTGCACTGCTTCTGTGGGCTGCGGAAATGACAGGATATGAAGTCCCTCGGGAGAGGGCAGTAACTGGAGTTTTGCGGAGCCTGGCAGGCCAGGCCGCATGGGATGGTGTGGACCCCAGCTGACCTTGGCTGCTGTCTTGTATTTTTTCAATTGTGCATTTTGAGAGGAAGGAGGCAAAAGTACAGCTTTTTTCTCACTTGATCTGTAACTTTTATGAGACACACAGTGGGGAGAATTCTTTGCTTTTATTCAGTTGCCCGATTATTTTCCTTTCGTCTTTGCCTTTCTGACATCGTTGCTCTGTATGGTGTCTGGGGAGAAGGGACGGCGTGGGCGGGAGTCGGCGTATGTGTTCTGCATGTTCCCGTCTGTACAGTAACTTCTGTGTTTGCTCTGTTTAGGATGGTTTCTTCACCAGCTCCCCTGTCTATAGCCAGTAAACTTCTGGAATGTTCTCCCAAAGTGCCATGTGCCCCTTTGTTCCGTCCTTCAGTGGGGCAGAAACCTGGGGCCTCCTTTTCCTGAGAATGTCCTTAGCTGAGGCGCAGCCCAGGGCTCCTCCGAAGGCAGCAGAGGTGCCTCTCCCCAGCCTCTGGGGGTCCCCGAGCCAGGCACCTTCTCCGTTCCCTGCGAGGAGGGCCAAGGCCTGCTCGGTCCCTGGGTCTGCGAAGTCCTCGCAGGCCCCTGTAAGTACAGGACTCCCATCCCAGTCCCAAAGTCCTGCTCTCCCCGACCAGCCTTAGAGTTCAGCCCTGTGACCAGAGGTCCGAGCAAGTCTGGGTCTGGCTGGAGGTGTGTGGGGAGATGGGGGGGGAGTGGGGGGAGGGGAGGAACATGATAAATCAAGAGCATTTTGCTGACAAACCCAGCATGTGGCATACATTCTGGGGCCAGGAGCTGTTGAAAATCTGTGGCCATTTATTTTCAACTCTTACTGGAAGGCATCTTAAGTGGGGGTTGTGAGCCAGTTATAGGCCTTGGAGCAGGGGAAGCAGGATTGGGGGGCCGTTTTGGTCAGCTGGCAGGAGAGACTTGGGCCTGATCCTGGGACAGATGTCCCCTGCTCCCTTGGACAGCATCTGCCTGTGTTTCTGAGCAGGGGGTTATTCTCTGAGTCTGGGCGTGGGATTCTGCTTGGGGTGGCTGAGGAGGAAGCAGGCGTTCCTTTCTCTCCACCTGGGGATCCTCGCCTCAAGGCAGAGCTCCCAGGTGACTTGGCTCAGGTGTTCCCTCCCTGCCGAGCTGTGTGGAAGAGTTTCAGCCCATTCCCTTGGCGTGGGTGCCCTCAGCCTGTTCTGGCCCCGGGGACCTAGGGGAAGCCATTTCCTGGTGACTCACCTGGGAACCTGGGCCTCCTGCAGCTGCCCCACAGCCCATCATAGGCTGGTGAGGGGAGACTACTGAGGGACAGTGGAGAGGAGGCTCAGTTCCAGTGTGGCCCTGTTTATCCAGGTCTCAGAGCTGAAGGCTTTTCAGTGGCATCCTCAGTTAAAACCTTTTAGTGTATACTAAAAAAAAAAAAATTAAAATGTCACCCAGGTGGCGAGGAGAGAGGACAAGGTTAAGGCCATTGGTCACCTTCCCATAAGGGGTACCTTAGCTCCTCCCTGAGAATGGCCAGGTTTCCTAGAGGCCCCGGGAAGCGAACAGCCAACCGCAGAGAAGTGTGAGGACAGCAGGTGGACCTGGGGGGGAGTGTCATGCTGGGGAGTGTCATCATGCTGGCAGCGCTGTTGCTGTGGAGAGAGGTTTTCCTTGGGGGGCCAGCTGGAAATCTTTTCCTCAGTTGCTGCAAACGCCCCCCCTCCTGCCCCAACAGCTCGACCCAGCGGACACTCCTGTGGGGCCCTGGGCCGAGCTTTCGTGCTGCTGATCAGCCTGACAGGTCAGCTGGTTTGTGCACTTAAGAAAATTAAACCAAACTGAAAGGGCGCTTTGATTCCTCAGATGCAACGCAGATGTTTGAGGCGTGGCCCACGGGTGGCAGCGATCGTCAGGTTAGAAAGTACAGTGGGTCCAAGAAGGGTTTCGAGACTTCTTCAGAAACTGAATTCTGAAAGGAAAGCTCAGCACTAGTGAGCAAGGGAGGGTGAGTGGGAAGCAGCCTAAGGCTTAAGGCTGTCAGGGCACAGAGCCCCACCAGGCTTCGGGCCCCGCATTTTCAAGAGACAGCTACAAACTCAAGCTGGTCCAGAAGCTGGGTCAAAACCCCTCTTCATTCGCTGTCTGCAGCTGTGTGACCGAGGCAGGTTATCCGACCTCTCTGACCCAGCTTGCTCAGGTGCAAAGCAGGGTTAGGTACCACTTCCTATTCCATCAGCCTGTCGGGGAGATTAAGTGAATGGATAGAAATCCCCTACTTATCTCCTGTCGCCTCTTGAGCCCTCAACAAAGGTTAATTTTGGCCACCCCGCTCCTAGCCTTGTTTAGACAGGTCTCCAGGGCTATAGGTACGCCCTCTGCCATTTGGCCTCTGCCCTTCACAGTAGGTCTTTAGCAGGGAGGAATCAATTTCCCTCTCCCCAGGGATGGCTTATTTATTTATTTTTTTTAATAGACAAAACTAGGTCAAAGTCATTGGGCTATATGCTAAAAATTTGCTATCAGGGGACAGACATTGACATGTCAAGTTCAATTTGTGTTTCCTGTTGATTTAGTGACTACTGAATAGAAAATGCAATGCAAAAAATGTTTGGTCATCTATCCTGTGCCAGGCATTGTTCTAGACACTGGGAACTCAGCATAAAATGTATCGAGATCCTTGCCTCCAAGGAAGTTATATCTCCCTGGGGTGAGACACGGTAAAGGGCCTCTCGCTGAGAAAGGGAGTCTCTCCCCACGGGCTGACCGGAGAGTTTGATCAATAAGCGCCCACCGGAGGGCTCAGGGCTAAGAGCCGTGGAGTGCGTTTTGAAGCTGAGGCACAGTCGCTGCTTTCTCCCACGTGTTCGGGGGACAGAGGGAAGCAGGTGTGTGTGCAGCTGGCACACACATCACAATAAAATAGGAAGCCTTGAGAAACGCGACAAGAAAAGACCGGATGAAGAAGACGAAAGGCAGGATTTCCTGTGGCTGGGGGATGTGGGAGCCGTCTGCAACTGCCTAGGATTCAGTCCCGCAGACGTGGAGGGGGCATGGTGTGGGTACAGCCGGCCTGCTAGCCCAGGAGTCAGTGACCCCAGCTCCCCTCTTGGCCAGCTGGAGTCAAGCAGCTGTTAATCGCTCTTACGACCTGGAAGCAAAGGGAACAGCAGGACTCAGGTGAGTTGAGGGGCCCTGGAAAAAGGGGGAGACCTGCCAGAGGTCAAAGGCCTCATGTCCAGAGCATCTACCTTGTTCGAGAGGTGAGTATGTCAGGGTGGAGGGTGTGGGCCATAAGGCAGAGAGATGAGGGGCGGTCTGATTTGGGGGGCATACACTTGTCTGTCGATATCAATAATTAAAGGCTGCCTGTTGGTCTTGAGCATTGAATTCAGCATAAAGGGCTAGTGGCCAGTTACGAATTCATGTGTCTACATGGGAAAAATAAGTTCTTTGAAAACCTGTTATAACATGGAGGATAATTTTTATGGAAACTCTAAATCAGCATCACCTGTGTGAAGAAGAGCCAGGTTTTGTGCTGTGCACAGCCTTTGTGAGCACATCTTCCTCTTGCTCACAGCCCCAGCTCCGCCATTCCCACCCCTGGCTGCATGTTCGAGTCTTCTGGTGGGGGGGGGGGGCACTTTAAAGTGCTGGTTTCCAAGCCCCTACGCCCTGAACTTCGGACTTAATTGGCCTGGGGAAGGGCCTACTCCTGATGGGCATGCCCTGGGCCAAGAACAGGGTCACGACCCCTCGTTCTGACTGGAAGCAGGGAGTGGAGGCGGCCTCTGGGCCTCTCTAAACATGGAACCACCTCCCCACTCCTCAACACGAATAGGCGCCATGCCCAGGCCGATTGAGTCCGCTTGCCCATTGTGTACCCACCAAGGTCAAAGCCACTTGCCCAGCATGGTTTTTTTTGGATGTTGGGCGGTTAACCTATAAAAATGGCATCAACTGAAGAGCATCATCGTGTGTATGTTGAGGAGCGGGGTATGGTGTCCCATTCCCCAGGAAATCACAAGGGAATGACATCTGACAATCTGGCTGAATCCCTGGCCCCTCATCTAGGATGTTATTTACTTGCGGCCACCCACTGCAGCCGTCTGGTGTCCACCACTGGCAGGCGCATGTCTTAGGGGTTTGTCCCCAGCCTCTTCAGTGCACGTGCTCAGAGCTGCTGCTAACGGAGCTCCCTGGGGGTAAGGCCCCGACTTCCACTCCCCATGCAGCCCCTCAGACCTCCTGCTGTGGGGCTCCATCCCCAGTGGGACCTGCCCCCAGCCAGAGTGACCCCATCTGGAGGGGGGACTCTCCTTGGATGCAACCCATTTCCCCACTTAAGCACAGGTGCAGCCCGAGTGGCAACTGTCACCTTGCAACTGATCCCTGGGGTGCTGCTGAGTGACTTCCAGCAAAAGATCCTCTGGGATTCTGCTTTGGGGTATTAAGGAGGTCAGCACCTCATTCCAGGTATCTGCTAAAGGGGCAACCAGATGACGTGGGGGAGCTTCTCCCACCCCAAGCCCCTAGGATCCTCTAAATATTTTGTTTCTGTCAAAGCCTGAGCTCCGATGGCTGCCAATGACCAAGGCCAGCTCCCCTCAGGTTTCTGCTTCCTGACCCTGAGCGACACTCCCTGTCCCCACCTCCTCTTCACGCCCTAGTTCTTTTTTTTTTTTTTTCCACTGACAGCATCTGGTATTTCTAGGTGGTCTCCCATCCAAGTGCTAACCAGGCCCGACCCTTCTTAGCTTCCGAGAGCAGACGGGATCCGGCACGTTCAGAATGGCATGGCCATAGACTCCTTTGTTTTTAAATAAATTTTGGCACCTGCCCTTACCAGAAAGCATTGCCTTAAACAGTCCAGGATATATATATGTGTGTGTGTATATATATACACACACATACACATGTGTGTATATATATTTACATGTATTTATGTAATATTTGTAGGGCACTCTTAATGTCCTCTGGACACTTCTTTCACAAGCTTCCTCTCTTGATCATCAAAAAAACCCATTGGCTCAGAGGAGTTATTCATTTGACATTTAATGAAACTAAGGCACACAGAGACAAGCCTGAGGTCCTAAGGTAGATGGTGCAGAGCCCGGTCCAGGCCTCCCTTGGCTCACATCCTTCCCACTCCCTCTGTGTGTCTGGTCTGGGCCCCATGGGGGAACTGAGCTTTTAAAACCAGCTCTGTGATTCTAAGCCCCCTGGTCTATGCTGTATGAGCAAGTCAGGCTCCTGGGCTCCAAAGCCCGTTCAAGTATATTCTGATGAGAACTGCACCCATGGGATACAAAATCTAGCAGAATGACTGTGTTTCCCCTATTGCTTTCAAGACAAAAATGTTTATAATACTCTGAAAGCTAAAGGTGTATTTTTGAAATGAAAGGTTAAGCTCAGGGGTTAGAGCACTGATCTTATACAAATGCAAGGCTGGGGGTTGGAGACACAATGGCTCCTTTGTCTCTTGGACGTGCACTGGCAGAGCCATGGGGGTGGATGAACATGTGGTCATATCTGCTACTCTACTACTGAATTATTAGAATTACTGCTTCAGTTTGTGTCAATGTGGCAGGACAGAATTCAGGCCACTCTTTTATTAGAAATCTCCACCAATCCTGGGTGGAGGGATAAAGGATTGGCTGAGATTTATTTTCTTTATGAGAAGAAGAAGAGGGGGAACGAATGAAATCTCACTCTTTTATTGGTGAATGACTACTGATCATGATTTCACTTTTTGCCTTGGCTGCCAGGAAGCTCCAAGCTAACAATTGGCCATTTCTCTCCTTAAATGATTGCTTATCTCTTTTGCCTTTATTCCAACCATGCTATTTTACACAGCCCACCCTACCACTGCCCCAGCAGGAGGAGGTTATCCCTTCTTTGAACTCAAGTAGTGTTTTACCCAGGAATTTATGACTTTATGCCTTGGGTCATGGCTATTGCTGGCTTTATCATATCTGATGAACTATATGTTCCTTGAAAATAGTGATTATGCCTTGTCCTTCTATGTATCCTCCAAAACAGCCAGACTGTGTCCAGTATATGATTAATATCTACATTTACTTGTGGAATAAATATTGGCTAGACAGGTAAAAAAAAAGCAAAGCAGGTCTGGCCATGAAAAAAACAGGAATCCTATCTTTAACAATGGAAATATATTAACTCATCAAGTATGTTTCCTGTTTTGCTTTAGCTGCCAGTAACTTCAAGGTATTGTGTCCAACTGCTCTAACATGGGCCAGGTAGAAGAACCAGGATTGCAACAGACACAGTTGCGAGGTCCACAAGGCTCGAGAGAAATGCCAGTTTCCTGGTCCTGGTTCCCAGAGAGGGTGCGATCCAGCCCCTGGCTGCTCAGCCCTTGCAGCGCCCCGGTCCCTGCTTTGTTGCTTTGCTCCCCTGCCCTGCGTAGGGTGTCGCGCCTGCTCCCCACGACCCTGCTGCCATCAAGTCTGTGAGCCCCTCGTGGGCAGGGACCCAGCCTCCGCGGTTCATAGCCCAGGCAGCCAGCGTCGGGGCGGATGTCTGCGCGCGCTGCTCGCTGTCTCCAAGCCACGAAGCCAGGAAGCCACGTGCAGAGGAGGAAGGCGGCCGACTCTGGTATTGTTGCTGCAGCTGGTGTTGTGAATCAGGCCGACGGGCAGCGCATCCTCTTACCCGGCTATTTCACGACACCAGGGTTGCATCATACCCATTCTCTCCAGGCGAGCCTCGCGGGACGCAGCGGATGTGGACGCTGGACGGGGACGCGGGGCTGGGGTAGGGGCGGGAGACTGGGTGAGCTCTTCCTCCTTAGCCCGCAGGCTTGCAGCCAGGATGCTCCCGGGAATCAGCTGGGGCGCTTTCCCGAAGTACCGATGCCCGCCCCTTGCCCCCTCTGCCGCCCAAGCCCCGCAAATCCCCAGCGTGGGGCCGCGGAATCGGGTCAGGGGTTCTGGTGTGACGCTCAGGTGCACGTGCAGTCAGGGCTGAGCCCAGGGCTTCTCACAGGGCTGTCGTCCTTGCCACAGCCCCTCCCTGACCCCATTCTTTCTGCCTTGTACTGCTCACCCTCGACTACTGCCCCCAGCAGCTTTCTAGAAGCTGGAAGGATCCCATACCCCAAAGCCCAGGCTTCTTGCCCTGGCATAAGGCCCTTCTTGCCAGAGAGGACACCACCATCTTCCCCACACAGTCTCCCCTGTTCCCTTCTCTCAGAGCCCCGCCCTACACGAATCCACGTATTGGTTTGTCGGCTCTGCCTTCAGAGGTCTCGACTCCCAACCCTAGTCTGGCCTTGTCCGTGCCTCCCTCACCTGTCCTCCACACCACGGCCAAAGCGATCTTTGAAAAATGTAAATCTGACCATCACCCACCAAACGTCCAACCCTGGCTTATCTCCTGGGTCCCGCCCCATGCTCTGGCCACATCCACCTCCTCGCTGTCCCGAAGCCCCAACCGCACTCCTATCACAGGGCCTTGGCACCTGCTCCTCCTTCTGTCCCGAACCCCTGTGCTCATTCCTGCTCACCTATGGGTGGCTCCTTCTCACGACTGCAGCTCAGCTCAGATTTCTCATTCTGAGAGGCCTAAATGCCTCTCCTTAAAAAAAAAAAAAAAACAGTTCTGTTTTCTTCATAGCGCTCATCACTAAATGTATTATGATTGCTTGACTGTTTACTGTGTGTCTCTCCCACTAGAATGTGAGCTCCAGGAGGGCAGGGCCTGTGTCCCATTCCCCGTGGTACCTCTGTTGCCTAGCACAGGGCATGGTATGCAGTCGGCATGCAATAAATGTGTGTGTGTGAATGAAGAAACAATTGCACCCCTTTCAGCCTCGTCTCCCACCATTCCTTCCCTCCTCGCCCTACCCCTCTACCTCCTCCCTTGCACTGACCACGCCCTTCTCAAACCCCACGCCCTGCAACCCCCTCCGTCCTTGCCTACCCATCTCCCCTCCCACTCCCCTGCCCCTCTCCTGGGCAGCCTGCCTCCTCTGCTGGTTGGTCTGCCAGGCTAGGCTGTAAGGTCCAGCACCTGGTACACAGGAGGTGCACAATAAATGCTTACACACCTCTGTGGCCCTGGGATTCACAGGCTGCAGCAGGCCTGCTGTCCTCACTGTTTCGTTCCCCTGTGTCTAGGGTTTTCACTTCTAGGGACTTTTCCTGACTGCTGAGTCTTTCGGTTCCTTTCCTGCCCCTGTTCTCCACCCTTCTGAGAACCAGAGATGCAAGGGGCCCTCGGGAACTCAGCCAGGGGCTGGCGGTGGTCTGGTGAGCCATCACTGGTGTGGGTGTCATTTTCACTTTGCTGCAGAGAAAGCCGAGGCCCACTGAGGTCAGGTGACTTGCTCAAAGTCACACACAAACCGAGAACTGATACGAGGGCCTGAGGCATCACCGGGCTTTGCTCAGGTATGTCCAGTGCTGAGTCCTGGGACTCAGCATAAAGGACTCTGTGGCCACTTGGAAGCTGAGGTCCTGGAAGGCAGGAATTGTGTCTGAGCCAGCACTGTGTCCCCCACAGGAAGAGGGCTTCTGTGAGTGTCTGTCACGTGGACAGATTCCGTCCATGTGTAAGAATCCCCATCTTGGGGGTCTGTGCTTCGGGACCAGGCGTTCTGAGTACCATCAGCTCGTTCTATTGATAAGCCCCTTGAAGGGTCCTGCTCATATCCCGCCCCACCCCAGAGAGCTGTGGAGGGGCAGGAAAAGCTCCCGGGAGCAGCAAATGTTCCCGCTCCAGGACTGGAAGGGACCTTGGAGTTGACCCAGCCGGGGGATTGTGGAGGGAGGAGAAGGAGACTTGCCCAAGGTTACTACTCAGCACACCTGTGGCCCCTCACTCTCCCTGGGTCCCCCGCCCCCCACTCTGCCTGTGGCCCGTGGGCTGGAAACCAGCCCTGGCCTCTGCCGCCCACTTCCTCCCCTGAGATCGCAATCAGGAATTTTCCACAGCTGCTCCAGGGTCAGGGTGTGTAGGAAGGGTGTGGGGATGCTGGGCAGCTGTGATTTTCACCAGTCAGGTGGCAGATTAAGAGCAAGAAGATTGATAAGATCTGCCCCGAGGACCCAGGGAGGGAATGAGTAACTCACAGGCCTCTCCCCTCCCGCCCAGTGGGGGCTGCGGCTGCGGCTGCGGGGAAGGTGGGGGTGGGTGACACATTCCTGCTGAAGTCTCTCTGAGGAGGGCCTGGAACTCAGGGGAGGGGGTGGGCAAGCCTGGAGGTCATTGAAAGGAGCCCCCACCTTTAAAAGAAGAGTCTTTTAAAGAAATTAACACATAGGGTAAATATCTAAACTTTGCCAAAAGGTGCACAGTGGTCATGACCTTTTGGATTTGTCACCGAGGTCGTCACCATCCTCAGCTCACCTCCCCACCCAGCTGAGCTGGGAGAACCCCAGGAGCCACCCCCTGACCTGCCCCCGCTCGGGGTAGGCTGTCTGCCAAGGGTCCCTATGGCAGCTGTTCTCTGCCCTCTTTGTTCTGATCCCCTTTGTTACTGACTCAACAAGCATTTGTTGAGGACCTACTCTGTGCTGTCCTAGTTGCTTCAGATCGTCAGTGAACATGATAGGCCCAGATCTGCATCCCTGAGAGCTGGCTTTCTAGCACGCTGGATGAAATGTATGCTCCTCTTCCCAGAAAAATGCACTTGGATATAAAAATTTTTCCACAGTTTGGTGAGGCTCCTGCACCCCAGTTTAAGCACTCCCCCTCTTGGAGGGGAACTCCCTCACACAGCTTGCTGCTCTATCGTGGCCTGAGCATTTATTTCCACCTGCCCCCACTGCCTGGCCCTGTAGCTGGGCTCACCTGTCCTGAGCCCCTCTGGACCAGGGCTGACGGGGGACAGCATGAGCCCGCCAGGCCCCTCTAAGTTCTCGGTCCACTAGTGCTGCCTGGCCATTGGAGGTCATGCCGTCCCAAGGATTCTGAGCATCTCAGAACTGGTCTTCCAGGGACCTCTGTGACCTCTGAGAGCCCAAGTCTAAGAGGCCGAGCCAGGAGGGAGAGAAAATGTGTCCCTCCATGTCCCTCCCAAGAGTGGCTGGAGCCTGAGCTCAGCTGGAGCTGGCGGTGGCCTTGAGGCCTCCCTTCGTCCATCCCCCGGCCTCCCAAGGAGCGGCCCCTCAGGACTCGTCCTGCCTGTCCCCGCCCTGACCCTCCTCCAAGGCACACTCTCACACCGCTCTCCTGGTCTGTTTCCACATCCACCTCCCCTGCTAACAGCTGCGCCAGGAGCGAAGGCACAATGCCTGCCGTGATGCTCCTGGATGGCCACCGGTGGCATGGTGGGTGGGCACTAAAGGTTTGTGGGGTAAATGGCTGAAAGGTGAAAAACCCAGCAGGAATGACAAAGAGATCAGTGGTTTTCCTAGGCCCCCCACCCCCAGGGAGCCCATTGAGTCTGAAGCAGTGCAGGGCATTCACCCAGGGAGGGTTCTGGGGGTCTGTACCTCTGGGGAGAAGGAAGGGAGCAGAACTGAGCAGAGGGAGGAGTGGGCTGTGTGCAGACAGTCTCAGCCGACTGGGGGAAGCTCTGGAGTGGGGGTGACCCTTCACAGCTGGTGAAAAGGGCAGCAGGCCTTTACACCCCACCTTCCAGGATGTGGGCTCCTTGGGGGAATGGTAGCCACAGGCAAAGCTGACGCCACAGGGGGTGGGGGAGTGACGCCAAGAACAGCACAGCAGCTGGGGAAGCAGGTGTCCATCACGCTAACTTTTCTGTCAAAACCCTAACCCATGGCCATTTCACACACAAACCCCAATTCAAATGTCAGCCCCCACCTCTGCAAAGGCTTAGGTGCCCCCGGTGACCAGGCTGCTGTCCCCACAGCCACCGTGCATTCAAGGAGTGGCCTCAGGCAAAACTGGAGCCCCACTTGGCCCAGCACTAGGATGGGGTCTTTGCCCCTCCATCACTGTAGGAGCCGGGCCACCCCATCTGGGCTGGCCTGGGAGGAGGCACTGGCTCCTTGGGTGGCCTTGTAAGCAGAGCCTGGAGAAGCTCTGGGGTGGGTGTGTGGGGTGGGTGCCCAGTTGCCCTGTAGGCCCCTGGCCAGCTCCCCAGCTCTGGGGGCTCATCAGACCACTCCTGACACCTGTAGAATTGTTGAGGGGTACCTGCACATAATGGCTTATCTATACTGGGGTGTCTCTAAAAGGACATGCAAGACTGGGAGTCAAAGGTCCGAGTAAGACAGACTAACTTCTACACGTGTGTATCTTTTTAAATGTCATACCATCCATCTGTTAAAAATACTAAATAAATAAAATACAAAGCTAAATACCACATTCTGAAATGAGAGGTTTTGAACCCATATGGGGTAGGTTTTCAGGTCAGCGGGCCATCTCTGGGGTCCTTCATACAGTTGCTAAGGGTCCTCTTGGTGACTGCTCCCTCCCGGGGTCCCAGCTGCAGGTGTCTGCTGCTCCTGGACTCCGAAGAGCCTCCTCGGGACCCAGGGGCTGGGCGTGGCTCCCCCTTCTCCACGCAGGGTCTGGTTGTGAGCCAGCCCAGCCCTCTCGGTCCCAGGCGGGCCACTATCTCAGCCATCAGATGGTGGGCAGAACAGACGCGGGCATGTGATCTGCCTCCCACCCTGCCCAGGGACCCTGCTGGCCAGCCGTGGGCGGTTTGGGCCGAACTGCCCGACTCCTCCTTGCTGCGGGCCCAGCCTATAAAGTCACCCTGAGTGTCCCCGCCGACCCTGGCCCCCTCCTCTGACACCCAGAGCCACAATGGCAGAGTTGCCGGTGTCAGAGATGCCCGGGGACCCTGCTCTGTGCAGCGGGCGCTTCACCATCAGCACTCTGCTGGCGAGCGATGACCCCCTGCCGCCAGCGGCCTGTGACAGCAGCCACCCCAGCCACCTGACCCATGGCAGCACCTTCCACCTGCAAACCTTTGGCTATAACACCATCGATGTGGTGCCCGCCTATGAGCACTATGCCAACAGCGCCCTGCCCGGCGAGCCCCGCAAGGTCCGGCCCACCCTGGCCGACCTGCACTCCTTCCTCAAGGTAAGACTGGCCACTTCCCCTGGCCCTGTGACCCTGACCTGGTTTCCTGACCTCTCTGAGCCTCTGCTCTGTCTTCCGTGCCCTGGGGATAAGTGCCCTCCTTACGGGTCGAGAGGCCCACATGAAATGCAGACACGGGAGCTGTAAGGCTCTGGGCACATGTTGTAAATAAAGCTTACTGTCCGGTCACCGGGAACCAGATCCAGCGATCCAGGGCTGCCCAGTGAGGTAAGGAGCTCCCTGTCAGCGGAAGCATGCAAATAGAGGTTGTACACACCTGAAAGAGATGGGGAGGAAGCCTGCCAGCTTTGCTTCCTGGGAGGCTGGACTGTGGAGCGGGGAGCTGGGAGCCACACTGCCGGGACCCCTGAACCGTGGCCTCTGGGCCCCCTGCAGGAAGGCAGCCCCCTGCACGCCCTGGCCTTCGAGAGCCGGCCCAGCCATGAGATGACGGATGGGCTGGTGGAGGACGAGGCAGGCCCCAGCAGCAAGAAGAACCCCGGGGAGCCCGTGCGCTTTGGCTGGATCAAGGGGGTGATGGTGAGTGGGGTGTGGATGGGGCGTCCGGGAATGTGAGTGGGGAGGCAGAACGCCATGTAGGCTCAGCTGCGACTCTCAGGCCTGAGAGGCCAGGGCAGACCCGAGGCCCAGCCTGGGCCTCAGTATCCCCGTGGGTATAGTGACCTCAACTATTCTCTCGTTTTGTACTTCCCACCTCTTTTCACCCCCCACACTGGGACCTGGCCCTGAGGCAGATCTCTTTTCCTGTGGCCTTGGACAATGTACTTCACCTGTCTGTGCCTCGGTTTTCTCATCAGTGAAAGGATGAGCATTCAATGAGTTAACAGATATAAAGCGCTGGGATGAACGCCCGCCTTGGAGTTATTAGAAGAAACTGTGTTCCCCCTAAACGCCACCAGAGGGCAGCACGAAACACACAAATCCACAAATGTCTTTTTTCCCATTTCCACGATGGGAAGGGGAAGGGAAGTTTTCTGTAGTGTAGAGCACCACGAAGGCCCCAGATGGCAGAGAATAGAGTAAACTTAGCTTTCAAAGACATTATTGGACTTAGCGGAGGGGGCTGCAAGGGATCTAGGAGAAAGCTTTAGTTCTGCTCTGGGAGGCAGGGGGCCTGGGTTCTCTGATCTCAACTCTGCCAACTACCTGCTGGCTGTGCCTCCATTTCTCCTTCTGAACAGTGAGTCCCTTCCACCCCCAGAGGCTCACATCCAGATTCTGGACCCTCTCCTGGACTGTGGTGGTCAGAACCTGGCCTGGCCATTGCCCATTCAATCTCCCAGAGAGGACGGAGGGCCCTAGAAATCTCTCACATGGCCTGTCCCCTCCCAAGACTTGGCTGGGAATTTCAGCCTCAGTTACAGCTTCCGGCTTTGCTTTAAATTTGGAAGCTGAAGTCACAGCAGCCTGAGGCCTGATTTCTGCCTGTATGTGGGGCACTGGCTCAGCTGGCATTTGCTGAGCTCCCCCTAAATGCCGGGCCCTGGGCCCACAGCCGGCCACTGAGGCCGTGTCTGGGGCTGCTAGACACAGGATCCTGGGCTTGGAGTTGGGGAGGGGTGACAATCCTCGCAGCCCTTCCTCAGGCCGGATGGGAGGGCAGGGAATGCGTGAAAGGGGCAGGCGGGTCTCTGGGTTCCCTCCCCTCTTTGCCCCACAGAACCAGAGGGGCACTGAAGCGAGAACCCACTGAAGTGGGTAAAGCAAAGAAAGGACCCAGCTGTCCCCCAGGCCTAGATTCTTGATGCCATTCTGTGACTGCGGACAGGGACTTACTTGTGTGTTTGGCCGTGGGGTATCCGGCCCACCTGGTGGCCTCTGACCTCCCTCTCCTCCCAGATCCGTTGCATGCTCAATATCTGGGGCGTGATCCTCTACCTGCGGCTGCCCTGGGTTACGGCCCAGGCGGGCATCGGTGAGTGCCGCCCCGCGGGTGGGGGAGGGGAAGGTGTATTGCAGTTCTGGTCTCCCAAGGCCCCACAGGAGCAGTCTCGAACTTGGGCTGCAGAGACCACGGGTCCTTACAGTGACAGGGGTCAGAGTGGTGTGGCAGAGGAGCAGGGGGCAGGGAGTCAGCGGGCCTGAGGACTCTCTCCGGCTCTGTTTGCCCTCCGTAAGTCACCCAGCCCCGTGGAGCCCGTCTCTAACCCCCAGGCACCGGAGTTAGGAACTCGCAGTCTGGACAGACCAGGGTTCCAATGCTGCGTGACCTTGGACACGTTTCGTAACCTCTCTGAGCCTTGGTTTCGTCATCCGTAAAATGGGAGGGCAGGGTGATAACTGCTAGGGAGTTTCTACGATGCACGTGAACAGCACAGGGTTTGGCACCCAAAGGCGCTCATCAGTGGTGACTTCCTTTCCATACCTCATGGCCCTTCACACCTGGCTCATCAGCTCCCTGGCTGCTCAGCACAGACCAGGACAGAGCCAGAGACCCATTTTTTCGGATGAGAAAACAGGCTCAGAGGAGGGAGGTGACTTAAGTCGCACGGTGAGTCAGTTGGCCGACTCAGGGTCCTCATGCTGCTGCTCCCCTGGGAAATGCCCCGACTGAGTTTTGGGGTGGTCCCGTCCCCATCCGCTCCCATAGTGCTGACCTGGATCATCATCCTGCTCTCGGTCATGGTGACGTCCATCACGGGCCTCTCCATCTCGGCCATCTCCACCAACGGCAAGGTCAAGTCAGGTGAGCCCCACCCCTCCTCCAAGGTCCTCCTCTGTAGCTTTCCCCCTCTTCATCCTGGGCACAGGCCTGTGACCTGCTCCCCTCCACCAAGTGGGACACTCCGCACTGCTCCTCCTGGTTCCACGTAAGGGCTGTGGGCAGGCCCTGCACACCCAAGGGATGGCCTGGGTCACCTCCTGTGTCACAGGCCCCACGGGTGCCGTGGGCACCCACTCCCAGCCTCAGCTTCTGCCTGCCCCAAGTCCACGCCAGCCGGGTGACTCCTCTGTTGTCATGGCTCCTGGCTCTGTCCCCAACAGGTGGCACCTACTTCCTCATCTCCCGGAGTCTGGGCCCAGAGCTAGGGGGCTCCATCGGCCTCATTTTTGCTTTCGCCAACGCCGTGGGTGTGGCCATGCACACCGTGGGCTTTGCGGAGACCGTGCGGGACCTGATCCAGGTGAGGCGGGGGCTGGACCCCGGGCGGAGGGAGCCAGCACCCCACCTTGTTCTCCTCCACCCCACTGGGCTGGGCCTTCCTGCCTCTTTGCCCCATTTGCCCATCAGAAACCAAGGCCACACTGATCACTACGGGTGACCATGACGATCTCATCAAAGACGGACTATTTCAGGGCCACGTGTGGCCTTTAGGGGCAGATTGGCCAAGCCCCCGCAGCAGCTGCTTTGGGGATCTGTTGGCAGAGAAGGTGTTTGAGTTTGTGTCTTCCTGTGAGAGGGCACCCAGAAAATGAGGGGCATCCAGCTTGAGGAGTCTGGGTGGGGGGCTGTTCAGAGGGCAGCACGCAGCCTGGCTTGTCCCTTGCCCCCAGGAGTACGGCAGCCCCATCGTGGACCCCACCAATGACATCCGCATCGTCGGCGTGGTCACTGTCACCGTGCTGCTGGCCATCTCCCTGGCTGGCATGGAGTGGGAGGCCAAGGTGAGGGGAGGATGGTGGAGCAGGTGTTGGGGGTCAGATGGGGAGGCGGGAGTCGCTAGACCCGGTCCTGGGCGTGGTTCCCCTCCTCTTGTGTGTATTAGGTTCCAAATTTTGCTGCTGCGACTAACAGACCCTAAGGAGGGGGCCTTAAACAAGTCATTCGTGTCTCTCTCATGTAACCGTCCAAGTGTCTCTGGCTCCTGTCACTCAGGCACCCAGACCCCTTCCATCCTGTGGCTCTCCAACCGTAGGTGGTGGCCCTAATCCCCTGGCCCATAATGGCCACCACGGCCGTGTCCACAGTCCACTCAGTGTCCACACAGGGTGACAAGGAGGGAATCCCACCTTCCTTTCCTTTCCCAGTGCAGCCCGGAGGTCACACACATCCTTCCGCTCATATCCCATCGGCCCTCATGTCCCAGCTGGCTATACCCAGCAGCAGGGATGCTGGGGGAATGTGGTCTTCATCTGAACCCGCCTCCAGCCAGCAACTGGAGAGGCAGCACCGTGAAACGGGGGAGGGGGCAGACCCGGCCCAATCCAGCCCTGCCACCTCCCCTCCCTCCTCTTCGCTCTGAGCTCCAGCTACTCTCAGGCCCCCGACCACCCTCCTCCTTAGGACACTTGAGGACCCTTTCCCAGGCCACCCTGCTAAAGTAGCCACCAACCCAGTCCCGTCACACTGGATTCATGTTCCCTGTTTACGAGCAAGACAAGATCCTTGTGATATTGCCAGCTCCTTCCTTCCCTGCTGAGGCCCCCTGAACCATGGGGCCAGACCATCTGACATCTAGGTCCTTTGTCCACAGGCCCAAGTGCTCTTCTTCCTGGTCATCATGGTCTCTTTTGCCAACTACTTGGTGGGGACACTGATCCCCCCATCTGAGGACAAGGCCTCCAAAGGCTTCTTCAGCTACCGGGGTACGTGCAGGTCCAAGCCCCTGCCTGGGGGGACGGGGACGTTCTGCCCAGCCATCTGGCCCATTCTGTGTGCCCTGAAAGCATTGAACCCCCGAAGCCACGGCCGGAAGCTGCGGGCAGAGCCCCCGCCTGCCCCGGGCCCGGTGAGGGCCCGAGCCCTCCAGGCAGCCCTGACGCAGGCCTTGCTTTCCCAGGGGACATTTTTGTCCAGAACCTGGTGCCCGACTGGCGGGGCGCGGATGGCAGCTTCTTCGGCATGTTCTCCATCTTCTTCCCCTCAGCCACGGGCATCCTCGCAGGGGCCAACATTTCCGGGGACCTCAAGGTGAGCAGCACGCCCATGCCCCCTGCTTCCCGGCCCTGTCCTTCCAGGACCCCCCCCCCCACTGGGCACTGAGCTTGGCATTGAGACCACGGACTGGAGCATCTAAAATCCCATCCAGTCCAACTCAGCTCAGTCCAAGCCAATGCCACTTACTCTACGCAGTTCTGAGACTGTTGGTTGGGCCCTAAGGGACATCCCCAAATGGGTTCGTTTCTTCCCTAGCTCGTCTTCGCGGGGCTGACATCCTCCGGGCTCTCTGCTCCCCTATGCGGGCGAGCTCCTTGGCTCAGCTTATGAGGCCCCAGCCCTCTGCTGCCCCCCCCCGAACCCCTGTCCCCCACTGAGAACCTACCACTTTGCCCGTATCCCTGCTCTGTGCCTTCGCCCCTGCTCTCTGGGACTCCCTGCCCCCTTGTTCCCTCACCTGACAAAGTTCCGTTCCTCTTTCAGATAACCGCTTCCTCCTTACATCTCCCCCCACCTTTCTGTCAGAGTAGTGGTTCTCTGGCATAATGATATCAGGCCACTTATGCCTCTGTCCTCCTGCATCTGGATGACTGAGGCCTCCCTCTGTGTCCCCACTGCCAGCTAAGAGTCCGACACATACTAGGTGCTCGGTACACGTTTGTTGAATGAATATTGGTGAAACGTAGCAAAGGGGAGGTGGGAGAATAGAAGTATCAAGTGCTATAAAGTGGGGGAGAAGGAGAGACTGATGTCAGCAGGGGCCCCAGCAGACCTTTTGGGTGGGGCTGGAGCTGGGCTTTGAAAGATGAGACAGGAGACAGCCGGTGGAGCCCTTGCTGGCAGGAGGGTCAGAGGAGGTGGGTACAGGCAGAAGGGATGGTGAGGAGCCTGGCTCGTGCTGGAAACCCGTCTCAGTCTTCGTTCCCACTCAAAAGATGCTCCTTGATGTATTTGCTTACACGAATTAATAACTGTGCATTGATTGGAGACAATCTCAAACCCCAGCCTGGCTCTAACTGGATCTGCCTGGGTCGGGGGCAGGTGCACCGTGGGGCCTGGGAACCGGAGAGCAGCCCTGTTTCGCTGCCCTCTCCCTTTTCTGGGGCGCAGCCAGCAGAGGCCTGGTCCACCTGCCCCGAGGTCCCTGCAGGACCAGGCTTGTGCTCAGACCGCTGAGTTCCCCTCTCAGCCCCGTTATAGATCATCGTAGCCTTGGGAGTTATCTAGCCGCCTCATCAAGCTTCTTAGGTTACCACTGGGGCAGTAGCAGGCGTCAGGCCCAGGCAGCTGTTTTGGAGCTGGGTGAGGGGGCACCTTTGCTCCGTCCTAATGCCCTCAAGCCCTGAAGGAGCCGTCTGCCCATCCGTGGGGTGGGGTGTCCTCAGCAGAAGAGCAGCTGCCATTCGTGGAGATTTTATTGCAAGTCCCTTAAAACCTCTCTAGTCCATCTGCGACATGGGGCTAACGCAGCCAGCCTCCACGTCGCAGGATAGGGAGTGAGAATTCAATGTGCTAATTTAGGTAAAATGCTTAGAACGGTGCCCAGCACAGAGGAAGTGCTAGGGACTGGTTGTCAAGGTCGTTGTCATTTTTACCATGTGGCCAGCACAGCGCCTCATTCTTTACAAACATTACCATCCTTGGGCAGCCATAGGGGCCCATGCCGCCATCACCCCCATGTTACAGAGGAGCCAACCAAGCCTAGGGAGGGTCCCTGGCTTGCCCAGGGCCACACGCTCAGGTGGCAGAGGATGCAAGTTTCTCGAACAAAGAGGCCTCGACTTTATGACAACAACGTTATCATTCCATGGGTATTTTCTGAGCACCTGCGTCCTGCCAGTGTCTTAGGGACACAGACCAGGCGTGGAGCTAGTTGGAGTTTCTCTCCCTACTTTGGGTTCCCGTGAACTGGGTTGTGTCCTGTCCTCCTCTGTAAGTCCTCTGTGCCACCAGGAAGGGGGCTCTGAGGGGCCAAGGTCAGGGGTTGCTGCCCCACCCCGGCCTCAGACAAGGGCAGGGCCTTGGAAGGAGGCCCAGAGGCTGCCTGGTACCCCACGTCCTCCCTCCCTCCCCCAGGACCCTGCTGTAGCCATCCCCAAGGGAACGCTCATGGCCATTTTCTGGACGACCGTATCCTACCTGGCCATCTCAGCCACCATCGGTAAGTAGCCAGTACAAACCACTGCAGGGGGTCGCAGGGTGGGTGCCTCTCTCTAGCAGGGAGAGCTGGGCAGGAAGGACTTGGCAACCCCAGGAAGTAGAGCCTTGGACCTTATCTTCGGGCCACCTTGGTGGCGATCAGACATCTTTATGGTGGGGAAGCATTTTGTGGGGAAGACAGGGATGGGGTCAGGCCCGGCTCCTCAGTCCCTTCAAACCTGAGGTTATATATTCAAGGGGATGAAACTCCTATGGGATAAATCATGCTGTGACGATAGGAATAATAATGGAAATGACAATACTGAAGGTGACACTAGCACTGACTCACCGCGTGCCCGGCCCTCTCTCTGCCTTATCGCATTGAATCTGGGCACTGTCATTTCCGCCTTTCTGCGGAGGAGAAAGTGAGGGCTCAGAGTGGTTCGGCGACCTGCCCAAGGTCACACAGCCACGGCGCGGTGGCGCTGGGCTCTGAGCCCAGGCCTGGGCTGTCGCCGCTCGCGTCTCCCTGAGATCCTCACCGGCGCTCTTGCTTCCTTCCGGCAACGCCTGGCGAGGTAAGATGCTCCCAGACGGCCAAGGGACATGGCCTGTGTCCTCCTCCCTCCCCAGGCTCCTGTGTGGTTCGCGATGCCTCCGGGGTCCTGAACGACACCGTGAGCCCTGGCGTTGGCACCTGCGAGGGGCTGGCCTGCGGCTATGGCTGGAACTTCACCGAGTGCTCCCAGCAGCACAGCTGCCGCTATGGCCTCATCAACCACTACCAGGTGCAGCAGCCTGGGCCAGAGAGCCGGCCCCTCCAGCCACAGGGAGGGGCCGGCTGGATGGTGGGACAGGCTGGGAAAGACTTGGTTTGGGGGGCTGGGTCCCAGACTTGGGAGAAAAAGGTCCAGGCTCAGGTGGGGGGCCACGGGCCCAGTCCCTGCCTCAGTGGGCCCTGGAACCCCTGGGTGATGGTCACAGGCTCAGATGTGGCGTCAGGACCTGCCCCTTGCCTACAGGGGGCGCTGCAGTGCCCCAGGTGGGGGGTCCGGGCCCGGGCTCCCACCGTGCGGGCCCTGAACCCCATCTCCGTGCAGACCATGAGCATGGTGTCAGGCTTCGCACCCCTGATCACGGCCGGCATCTTTGGGGCCACCCTCTCTTCCGCCCTGGCCTGCCTCGTCTCTGCCGCCAAAGTGTTCCAGGTGAGGCTGCAGGAGCGGGGCAAGGAGGCCCAGGTGCAAAGGTCCCCAGGTGACGGCTACAGAGGCTTGGAGGCATCACGTGACTGGGCTATCTAGGATGGAGGGAAAAGGGGCTATGAGTGAACCCCTGCAGGCAGCAGCCACCTTCTCGCGGGATGCTTGCAGAGCACCTGCATTCCCTGCCCACACCCTCAGCCTGGCCCCTGTCTGCGAGTCCACCAGCCCACTTCTACCCGACACCGTCGGCCCCTCTCGCTCGGCCCTTCCCCTCTCTTCCTGATGAGGTGGGGAGGGCAGGGGTACCACTCCTGTTTCACAGAGAAGCAGGCAGGACCCAGATGGGGCAGTGCCCTGTTGAGGGCGGGAGGGGGCCAGCAGGTCTGGTGTCCAGGCGGCTGCAGGGGAGGGGGACAGGGCCCGGCGGGGGGCGAGCGCGGTGTCCTGTGCCCACAGTGCCTGTGCGAGGACCAGCTGTACCCTCTGATCGGCTTCTTCGGCAAGGGCTACGGCAAGAACAAGGAGCCCGTGCGGGGCTACCTGCTGGCCTACGTCATCGCGGTGGCCTTCATCATCATCGGTGAGAGGCCGCCGGGGCACCCAAGGGCCCGACTGGCCATGAGGGCCGTGGGAGCGGGCTCTCTCCCCTCTGCTCACCGCTGCGCCCAGCGCCCGGCAGGCAGTGGGCTTTCCGTGAATAACTCTCGAGTGGGAGATGCCCTAGCTGGAGGGAGACTTTGGAAGGTCACATTGTCCCACCCCCTCCCCTCACCCCCAGCCAGTGGCTCCCACACCATGCCGGGCAGGCGGACAACCCTGTTTTGTTAGGAGGGACCCTATCTGCTGTCCCTGGTTCTGCATTCTCCTGTCCTAGCAGCTGGGACCCCGCCCCTCCCAGGTCTGAATTAGCCCCCAGGCCATCTCTGGAGCTCCCCTCCTTGGGAGCTGCTGCAGACAGCTGGATCGAGATCTCTGCAGGTGTATCAACTAGACAAACGTCGTTTCTCAGACCTTGAGCTGACAGGTCTCTTGGACTTCAAGGCAGGGGATGCCCTAGGCGAAAGATCCCAGCTGATCAGTTGGTTAGAGGACCTTCTATCCTGGCTTTGCCAGGTGCCAGTCGTGTGACCTTGGACAAATCACTTCACCTTCCTGAGCCTCAGTTTCCTCATCTGCAAAATGGGAGCCATAGTGCAGAGCAGGTGTCTCCCAGATGGGCCAGAAGAGCCTGTACTGTACACGCACACACACACCACACACACGTGCACACACACGTGCATTCATATGTGCATGCGCTCACGTGTGCACACTCCCCAACACTTCCTGATTACTTAGCCAACGAGACAGAACTCGCTAGGAGGGAGGGAGGTGGCCACTCCAAGCGAGGGCAGTGGCCATGCCCTGGCACAGTGACCTCCTGGCCCCTGCTCCCCGTGCTGGCATGGGGTGCAGTCAGTGGCTGGCGGGGCCTGTGGTCCTGCCACGGCTGAAGCCCTTCTACTCAGGCTGGCATCACCACTTCATGAGACTCACCCTAGTGGCCGAGTCACTTCTGCTCGGGGGAACCTTCCCAGAGAGGACACTCCTGCATCCTGAACCAGGTGGGGGGGGGTGGCAGGGTCACCCCCAGGAGATGGAAACGTCTAGTCAGGCCTGATGCCCCCCTCCCCACCTAGCTCTGCTTCCCGCTCACCCCACAGTCTACCCCGGACTCGGACTCGACGTCCTTTGATTTGGGGGGCGGTTCCGACTGGACTGAGGACTGAGGACGGTCCAGTCCTCAGAAGCTCTGGGGGAGGGTCCCTGCGGCCATCCAACAGAGTCACGTACAGAGAGGAGGTGCTCGCCTTGTTTTGAGATCCCCCAGAAGCAGGCACCGAGACAAGGATTCATGTGCAAAAGTGTGTTTGGGGGTGCCAGGGGGTGGCCTGGAAGGGGGACTGCAAGACAAGGAAGGGAACGAGCCAGTTCTTGAGTGGGTTTCGCTGTGGGTGGAACTGCGATGTGGCCTCAGGGTTTCAGAGCAAAAGACGACGTGCACCCTGGGCCACAGGATAAAATGCATTTCTTACTGTCACTTGTGGTCACAAAAACACTGTGACAGCCACTGTCCTTGGCCCTCTCATCGCCCGATGGAATCTCCCCTCACTCTGCTCTCCATCTCCTTAAAAGCCGGCTGTTTGCAGTTTACAAAACATTGTTCCCCTTTGAGCGTCACAGAACGGTGGACCCATTTCACAGACGGAAAGGTTGAGCCTCACTGAGCCTCAGTGGCCGGTCTGGGGTTCCCCCCCCCCCGCCCCCCGTGAGGGAGAGTGCAAGGCGGCTCTTTGGAGCAGTTGCCCGACAGGCTGTGTCCTCTTTCTCCCCGGGCCCCTGAAGCTGAGCTCAACACGATCGCCCCCATCATCTCCAACTTCTTCCTGTGCTCCTACGCCCTCATCAACTTCAGCTGCTTCCACGCTTCCATCACCAACTCGCCGGGTGAGCAGCCCCGCCCCCTCCACGGGGCGCGGGGGGTGGGGGCGGCACTGGGGCTGGGGCATGGAGACGGGGCGTGGAGGGCCTGGATGCAGGTGGGCAGACCAAAGTCACCTCTCAGATGGAAGCCAGTTACAGGCACCATTCAAATGATGATACTAATTAGCTCCAAACGGCTGATGGGCTGGTCCTGGGCCACCTTTTTTCTGGACCATGGGTCGTGGTGCCATGGGGCAGCTGTCACTAGTGCAGGCCCCCGGCATGGCCTGCAGACAGAACCATGTCCTCCTCCCACACCACCACCCCGTGGCCTTGCGCCAGCCACGGGAGCCTGTGCTGCTGCTGACTGTGGACGTGTCGTGGCCGTACTTGTGGTCTGCAGCTGGTGTGGCCCTCATCATGGCAACACTCCGGGCGAGGCAGGCGCGTGGTCCTCCCGGCGCCTTCAGGCCCAGCCCCCGGAGGCGGGGTGCGTGGGTGGGTGGGCACTGCTGGCATCGCCACCAAGGCCCTGCCCAGCAGCGCGGGCCCAGGAGGAGGCACCAGAGTGCTGAGTGTGCCCACTGACCCGCGGCCCCCCCCCAGGGTGGAGACCCTCCTTTCGCTACTACAGCAAGTGGGCGGCGCTCTTCGGGGCGGTCATCTCCGTGGTCATCATGTTCCTTCTGACCTGGTGGGCGGCGCTCATCGCCATCGGCCTGGTCCTCTTCCTCCTGCTCTACGTGATCTACAAGAAGCCAGGTGTGCAGGTTCAGGCTGCCGAGGGGCTCAGGTGTCCCCCATGCCCCGTGAGGCTGCCGAGGGGCCGCCCTGTCCTTCAGCCCAGCTAAAGGGCCTGCATCGGGCTCTGTTCAGTGGCCCCGCTCCGGCCTTCCAGCCTTGTCCCTCCCTGTGGGGCAAGGAGCCTGTGAGAATGTACCCACTCAGAGCCCACGCCTCCACGTCTGGATCACCCTCTGGGCTCCCAGGAGCCTGGAACCCCGCCTCCTCGGGTCTACCCCCCTGAGAGTGGCCAGCCTGCAGGTGTGCACACCTGGGCCTGAGGTGTAACCAAGGGCTGGCCGACTGAAGGACAGGTAGACACAGTATGGACATATGAGCAGGGGTGTCTACACACATGCAAGCAAGGATGCTGGGGTGACAGCGATCTGGGGGTGGGACACAGAACCCAAGGGAAGCCTAGAAGCCTACAGTTGAACCTGGCCTTCCAGGTCATTGTGAAGGTCTGTTTGTGCCTGACTGTGCCTGCCAGGGGGCCCTGCTCGGTTCCTGAAGGCCGTTGTCCCCCCGCTTCACACACCTGGGGTTTCTAATCTTGCACTCCACTCCCCAGGGGTGAACTGGGGCTCCTCGGTACAGGCCGGCTCCTACAACCTGGCCCTGAGCTACTCCGTGGGCCTCAACGAAGTGGAGGACCACATCAAGAACTACCGGTGAGCACAGCCTGTGGGGCCGCCTGGGGTCGAGGGTCAGCACGGCCCCGTTCTGGGAGGCTCCAGGCCACGAACTGTCGCCTGATACGGGTAGACCCAGGGTGGGCATGCCCATCTCCCTATTCCCCCCATCCCCGTGCCCCCTGCCGCCAGCTCAGAGAGGGAACAGGTGCAGGAGCATTGCCTGGCTGTCAGGGGACCGGGGTTGACTTTACCCAGAGGGGACCAAGCGAGATGAGTGACCTCTCTGCACCTCAGTGTCCACAGCGGAGCATGCTCCCCGAAACATGAGATCTGGTGTCACAATTCCCATCACAGCCATTCACAGGGCTGACGGTGACAAACCTCTGCTGGGGACTCTGCCAAGCCGATTCCCCACCTCAGTAGGGAGACCCAGGTGCCCAGGCCCCGTCCCTATCAGATTGTAACGCTCACAACCAGCTGCACCGGGTCACGCTGTGATGCATGGAAAGCCTCACGACACAGCCCTCTGAGGTGCGGGGAAGGTCCAGCTCCATTCACAGATGGGCACGCCATGGCCCCGAGACCCCAGATCACACAGCTGAGAGCGGCCCCTTCCGTCTGGCTCCCACTGAGGCTGGCAGTGGCCCTTGACCACAACTCTCAGCTGCCTCTTGACCCAGAGGCTGGGTCACCCATCCAGGTGACACAGTGAACTCATAAGCGATGGGCCGCCCCGTACCCCGTCTTTGTTCTTCCCACTGCCATGCTGGGCTGGTTGGGCAGAGCACCGAGAGGAGCAGTGAGAAGAATGATTTGCCCAAGTGGAGAATCTGGTGGCCTGAGCAGGAGAAGGACAATGGAGACCCAGTGTGGTGGCCACCATGAGAGCCGGAAAGGCCCCCAAAGTCGCCCTTGAGTCACAGGTGGAAAGATGAGGCCCAAAGTGTGCGGGGTCCTGCAGGAGGCCACATGGCGGTTCACCTGTCTAGGAAGGGAGACCCAGGAGGTGATGGAAATTGTGGGGCGCCTGCCTTGGCATCCAGACCCCCATCTGATGGCTCATGCCCTTTTTCCTTCCCTTCCTCAGTCCCCAGTGCTTGGTGCTCACAGGACCCCCCAACTTCCGGCCAGCCCTGGTGGACTTTGTGGGCACCTTCACCCGGAACCTCAGCCTGATGATCTGTGGCCACGTGCTCGTCGTGAGTGCTCCCTGGAGGTGGGGCGGGGCTGTACTCCTGCAGGAGCCTTGGGGTGCAATGTCCACCAACAGGGGCGTCCCTCTACCCTCCCCCGCTTTCTTTCTCTCCTTCCCCTAACTCCGTAAAGGTTGCTGGGCATCGCCGAGCCCATGGGGGCAGCCTCGGGGCAGGAAAGGGGCTGAGTCTCAGTCCGGAGGGCAAAGGCAGCCCCTGATGTCACCTGCCTCCACCCCCCACCCCAGGGACCCCGCAAACAGAGGATGCCTGAGCTCCGGCTCATCGCCAAAGGGCACACCAAGTGGCTGAACAAGAGGAAGATCAAGGCCTTCTACTCGGACGTCATCGCCGAGGACCTCCGCAGTGGGGTCCAGATCCTCATGCAGGTTTGGGGTCCCCCCGCAGGCCTTAGTACCTGGTCTGACAGCCTGGAAGGCAGCACATCCTGAAGGGCCAGTTGGAAGCCCCTTTTGCTGCAACAGGGATCCCACTTTTGTGCCCTCCTCCTCCCCCTCCCCCAGATATGCTGCCCCCAGGGCACTTTCTTGGAGTGCCTGAGACCAGGGAGGGATGACCTCGAAGCCTGTGGGGACTGCGTGACCTCAGGCACATTTCATTTTTTTTTAAAGATATAATTTACAGACCGTAAAGTAAAATAGATATTAAGCGTGTAGTCTGATAAATGTTTACGTACACAGACACCAGTCAGTGGTGTGAAGCCACCATTCCAATCAAGCTCTAGAATGTTCCACCAGGCAACAGTCGTGTTACGGCTCAGTCTTCCCATCTGTAAAATGAGATGCACGGATAAAATGACAATTGTCCGTTCTGAGTCAACTTATGAGAATTCTTTTTTCGTTGCTTTAAATATTTCTTAATACTTAAAAAAGAGAGCATACAGGGTCTCCTTTTGGGGTTATACAAATAGTTTGGGAGTAAACAGAGGTGAATGTTGCCCAACATCATGAATGTGCTAAATGCTACCAAATTATGTGCTTTAAAATGGTTCATTTTATGTGAATTTCACTTCAAAATATTTAAAATTTTTTAAACTTAAAAGAACTATCAAAGATGACGGATCAGATGATCCAGGAATTCTCCAAGCTTGACACCCAAATTCAAGTCCCGTGTTATGAGAAATAATTCACGAGAGAAGCAGGAGCTGAGATCATCCAGAACCAGTGGGACAGTCCCTGTGTGGGCCCAGGCTTGGAGGGGCGACGGGGTGTGGCTTCAGCTGTCGCTTCGCCTTTCTCGTGGGTGCGTCCAGGCAGACAGGACCCCGAGCTGTAGGACATATTTTCAGAGTCCTTAACCGCCCCTAGGAGAGGGGCAGCTGGGACTGAGAGAGTGAGAGAGTCACCCCAGTCCCAGAACAGGGCCCCTGCGGGGCGTGAGGCCTCACCCCTCATCTCACCCCCTCCTCCGGGCAGGCCGCGGGTCTCGGGAGAATGAAGCCCAACATTCTGGTGGTCGGATTCAAGAAGAACTGGCAGTCGGCTCAGCCCGCAGCGGTGGAGGATTACATCGGCATCCTGCAGTGCGTGAGCGCGTCAGGGGGCGGGGCCTGCGGCCTGTCTGTCATAGTCCTTCCATCCTTTGGGGTTTCCTGGGCCTTGGGAAGTGGAGGGGACGCAGTGGTGCCGTAAGAAGCTGAGTCACTGGTTCAAAGTCGAGGAAGAAGCAGACAGACTTAGGGTTCCCCACCCTGACCTGGGAGTCATGGCCACCAAGATGCGCAGGGAGGGATCGGGCAGGTAACATAGAGAGCAAGGTGGCTCAGGTGTGGGGCAATAGGAAGTGGTGGGGCCTGGGGCCAACAGAGCAGCTATTACTTGACTCCAGCCAGTCGTGCCCAGGTGGAAGTGTGGGCCCAATGTTGTCAGATCGCTTTTACGGGGAAGTTGAAAATATGGGGTCTTAGATGGAGACCCGTGCCCTCCTGTGGGCTGCAGAAGACCCACAGATAGCCAGCTCCAGCGCTGTGGGGGTGCTGCCCCTGAGGGAGACGGGAAACCAAGCCCCCAGCGAGGCCAAGCTGTGGGGACTGTGGGGAATGGGACGGGGCGGGGAGGGATATACTCCCCAGGGTTTTCAGGGTCAACTTCAAACTCTTTCTCCTTCAGTTCTTGCTGTGAATGTTCCAGGCAATGCTGGTCTGTGTCGCTTTTCTGCACTGACGCAGTACTGAGGGGCAGTGCAGTGTACAGGGGCATTTAAAGGACACGAGACTGAGTGGTGGGGACCTGGGACCTGCTTGCAGGGCTGCTGAGGACCAGCTGTGGGATGCTCAGCTGCCTCTGAGAGAATACCAGCAGGAGCAGGGGACACCTGCCCCGCACACCCCCTACTCCCACCTGCCGAGACTCCAGCATGTCAGGCTGGGAGGCCCCTGTCCCGGGGATGTGTGATTAAAGGGGTCCAGAGATGACAGCCTGTCAGATCGGCCCTAACAGTGGGCTCTCCAGTGCCGTCAATATACTTCTGGGCCAGGAATCTTCTAGACATTCCATGCAGACAACTTACCACTGCCTTCATGTGCGAGGTCTTTCCCGCGTGCACGCCTGAGCTCAGGCAGGGTTCACAGTCTCGGCGATTTAATTCCAATCCCAGCGGGCCACTAGGCGTGTGATCGTGGGCAAGTCACTCCCCAAAACTCAGATTTTGTGCCGGTCACATGGAGATAATAATTCTCATCTCCACCTCTGTTGGCAGAGTCGTGAGGATTATCCAAACGTTATCAGGAGGACCGGGCCTGGCTCAAAGGCTGGCCTGACTCAGTGTCCCCTCATTGCGGGGTCCGGGGGACCCACAGTGCCGCGGACCACAGAGCTAGAAGCATTTCGGGTGCTCTCCAGTTCTGCCTGCACATTTCGCAGATGGGGAGACAGAGGCATAGAGAGGAGAAAGGAGACGGTGGGAGGCAGGGGCAGCTCTAGGTGTTGGGTCTTGGGAGGCCTGGGGGCTGGAGGGGGGACCTGGGGGCTGGAGGGGGGATCTGGGGACTGGAGGGGGGATCTGGGGGCTGGAGGAGGCGCTGGGAGGAGCCTGACCCCGCCTCTTCCCCTTCCAGCGATGCTTTCGATTTCAACTACAGCGTGTGTGTCATGAGGATGCGTGAGGGGCTCAACATCTCGGAGGTGATGCAGGCGCACAGTGAGTGCACGCCCGCCTGCTCACGGCACGCCCGCCAAAATCCGGAAGAGGATCCCAGAAAGTTCTAGAACCCCACGCTTTCCGTGATAGAGGGAAGGGAGGGGAAAATGAGGGAGGAATGAAAGGTCGCAGACTCCTAGAAAGTCAGCGTTTGAGGGTCCCTGAGAGCTTGTCAGGTTTCTAAATGGGGAAACTGAGGCTCAGAAAGGGGAAGTGACCAGTTCAAGGTCATGCTCCCAGCTGGGGATACTAGAATGTGGAAATACACACAAAGGCCTTGAAAACGGGGCGTCTTGGTCTCCAAGGTCATCGCTGGGGCCCCAAGCTGGGATATATTTAACTTTTACAGTCACATGTGACTATGCTGACTCTGGATAAGTAATATTTAGAGGTATGAAAGAAATAGCATCATGAAAACAAATGGGGGTGGGGGCAGGTGTAGCTGCTGCGTTTCTTGCAGCTGGGGCCCGGGTCTTGTCCGCCTGTGTCCCTGAGCGCCGAGGACATGCTCGGCACAGCAGTTCGGTGGCTATTCACACAGGCAGCATTTACAAAGCAGCAACGGTGCTTCTGAGTGACACTGTTCTGGGCGCCGGTGGTACAGCTGGGAACAGACCTGAGTCTGCCCTTGGGGAGCTGATGTTCTGGTGGGGGACCCAGTGGACCCACGAGTCACTTCACACATGATACTGAGCCAGGGCATGGGTCAGGAAGGTCTCAGAGAGGATGGGGGCCTTTGCTGAGAAGGGGGTGCTGGTGAGGGGGAGCCTAGAAGAGGAGGAGCCAGGACTGCCCGGTAAGGACAGGCTGGCGACACAGCTGCCCCTCTCTTGCAGTTAATCCTGTGTTTGACCCAGCGGAGGACGGCAAGGAAGCCAGTGCCAACCGGGCCAGGCCATCTGTCTCTGGCACACGTCAGTCCGCACCCCACTCAGAGGCTCAGGGCATTCTCACCCTGTGTGGCAGCTAGTGACGGTCCCATGGGAACCTGGTCAAGGCCAGAGGCACCTGAGGCCCTGGGGTCAGGGGCTGCGGGGGTGGCTGGTGGCTTGGGCAGTATTAAAGCCCACAGCCCTGCTGGGTTACCGGGTGTCTGGGCACCGTGGGAACCCAGCGGGCTCTGAGGTTGACATCCCAGCCCCTCCAAGGCCCTCTGGCCATGATTGAATGTGAGGGGACAGGCAGGGGCACCTATGGTGCAGGGGCCGGGGGCATCCTGTGGGCATCCGAGGGGCTGCTGCCCATCCCCCATACACACCCTCGGCGGGGGGCTCCGGGTGGCTGTGTGCACAGCCCGGGTGACAGCGAGCCCAGCTCACAGGGCAGCTGACTGTTCTCAGGCAGACGCAGGCGTTTGAACGCGCTCTGCTCCCGGCTGACCCGCCCCTCTGCCCCCACAGTGGACCCCGCAGCCCTGGTGCGGGAGGAGCAGGCCAGCACCATCTTTCAGTCGGAGCAGGGCAAGAAGACCATCGACATCTACTGGCTGTTCGATGATGGCGGTCAGTGTGCCCTCGGACGCCCGCTCTGCCCCCAGCCATCTCCCCTCCGTGACTCGGTCTCCTGGCCTGCCCTTCCCCGCCGTTCTTGACGAGGCCGCTGGTGGGACCTCAGAGCCCCGCAAACGGGGACAGGGGCCCCCAGGCTTGGGGGAGCCTGGCTGGGCCCCTCCATCGGCCCCCAGTTTTTCACCTATAAAATAGAGAAGAGCCGAGGTCAACATGAGCTGGAGCCTTCCACCTGGAGGGGCCGCAGGGGTCACAGCACGTGACTTAAAATGAGGGAGACGGGCCAGTGCACAGGAAAGCTTAGGAACATTCTTCACTTTCCAGAGACATCGTTTTCTTAAAACACATGACTCTCAGCTTTATTGTTCCCCCCTCTGACAGAGTCCCAGACAGAGAAAAAGTGACTGTACCCACTAGGACGTATCCCGTTCGTGACAGCTGACATGGCTGGGCGCTTGCTCTAGGCTTGACCCTAAGCGCTTTCTGTGGGCTGACCGGACGCAATCCCCCGGTAGGAACTATCCTTAACCCCCTTTGCAAACAAGGAAACTGAGGCCCAGAGTGGCGGAGTAATCTGTCCGGGGTGATGCGGTCATAAGTGACCGCTGGTCCTTGACCTTGTGTGGTGAGATGACAGGGAGAAGTGGGGGCTCCTACCCGCTGGTCAAATTTTCAGTCTTGAAGGAATGCCAGAAATCCTGGTTTTCCTATGAAATTCTCTTAACTGTTAAATGCCAGCTCACGTATTTAAAAGCACCGCGCAGGCCAAATTAACTCCGGCCCATGGGGCCCCGTGTGCCACTCTGGTTTAGTCAGCATGCTCCTCTACAGATGGGTAAACTGAGGCCTGGAGAGGGGGAGGGGTGAGAACCCAGAGAGCGCCCTACCCCGGGAGCATTCTCCTCTTGATTCGCTGGGACCCTCCCTGCCAGGCCTCACCCTCCTCATCCCCTACCTCCTCGGCCGCAAGAAGAGATGGAGCAAATGCAGGATCCGAGTGTTCGTCGGGGGCCAGATCAACAGGATGGACCAGGAGAGGAAGGCGTAAGTGGGGAGTGCCGGTCGGGACCAGGGCCATGCCAGCTCCCTTCCCCCTGCCCCCCTGTCCCCAGAGGGATCAGCTCTGTCCAGGTCACAGCAGCGGGGTGGAAGCTCTGGGTAGGTTTCTGTCTGTTTCAGTTGTTTTGGTGTCCTGTCCCCCTAAAGGGGGAGGAAGACACCCCCAGTCCTGGCCGTGACAGGGAGGGGTGTGAAATGTTAAAACCACACATCTCCTCAAGGAGATTTGAAATAAAGCTTAGAGAAGGCCCATCATCCTGTGAAATGAGGCAGAACTGAGAATCTTTGGGGCAATGTCCCCCTAAGCTGAGATTGTCACCTCTGGTGAGATAAGAAGTGATTTTAGTGGCCAAGAGATAGAGCAGCAAATCCCACTGAATAAGCGACTTTTAATTCTCCTGCAAAGATGTGGCTGACTCTGCAGGAGGAAGGAACCCACACAAATCCAGCTAAGCAAGAAAGGGTGGGCCTGGCAGGGGGCTTGGCAGGCGACAGCATTCAGCCAGAATTTCGTGACATTTTGGGTTATTTACTTGAGTTTCGTTGGCCACCTCTTTCTGGCAAGAGATACTGGTATTCTGTTTAGAGTTGTGATATGAGATTTTCTTTGGAGATGTAGCTAAGTAAGAGTGTGAGTTGATCTGAGCTGAAAAGGACGTAAGAGGTGAGTCAGGTACACAGGTGTGGAATTGGGCAGGTGGCACATGTGTGTCTAGAGTTAGGTCATTGTTGCTTTGGAGAAAGGTCAAGTGGGGTCGCAGGTGGGAGGATGGAGGACTGCTAGAGGGGGCAGACGGGCTGGGAAAGATGGGGTGGCTTGGCCAAGGCTGTGCAATTAATTGGCCGAAGAGAAGAAACTCTGCCCAGGCCCTCGACAGGGCCCTGTGGCCTGTGCCACCCTAGTCCTGTGCAGGACCCCATCCCCACGGCCCCCTCAGTCACCCGCTGCAGGCACTGAGGACGGCCCCACGATCCCATCTCGTGGTCCTCACCCCCGACAAGAACTCCTCCACCGGAAGGCCCCTCTCACCACGCCCAGGAAGGGGGTGCTTGGGAAAAGCAGCAGCTGGCTTCTCCGTGACTTTCCAACAGCCAATCAGCCTCAGCTTCCTGTTCCGGCTCCAGATGGAAGCGGGCAGGTTTAGTTTGGCTCAAGGCCATGGCATCTTGGGGCCACAGGGCGTCCGCCACGTGAAGGCTGTGGAATCTCCTCCACCTCCCACCTGTGTCTTGACCGGGCCACGTCCTCTGCCCTCCTCATGACCTTGAGGCCAGGCCTGCACTGCCTCCTGCCCGGGCCTGGCCCAGGCCTGCCACCCCAGCACTGCACACCAAGCCGTCTGCCCACAGCGCTGCTGTCCTAATTTCACTCTCAAGTTCAGGGATCAGAAGTGGCTTGACAGCCGGGCCCTAGCCTGGTCCTTCAGCCCCTCCCTGCTTCTGCACTCCATGCTTTTGCTCATGTGAACTTCCTTCCTGGGGTGCTCACTCCCCACCAATGAGAACTGGGGTATCCCCAAAGCTATGTACCACCCAGGGATTCTGACACATGGGGGGCTAAGGCCAAGGCAGGTGCATTGTTTATAAGGCTCTTTGGGTTATTCCAATGTGGAAACCCCTGCCTCACTCCCTTGGTCTGTAAGAGTCTTACCCACCATGCATCATCCAGATTACCACCTCCTCTGTGAAGCCTTCCCTGATTGCTGCAAACCACAATTGGCACCTCCTCCCGTTTGATATAAAGTCAGCACCATCTGGCTTGCTACTCCTGCTTCTGAACTTAGTTCATGTGGTTATCTTTGTTTCCTTAGCCACCCTGCAATGGTTCACCTTCCCATCCCTTAGACCCCTGCTTCTCAAAGTGTGGTTCATGGACCCACAGCATCAAATCACCTGGGAGCTTGTCAGAAATGCAGAATCCAAAGTCCCACCCCTGACCAGATGAATCAGAATCTGCATTGTATTAAGATCAGATGTGTAGACGCGTTAAAATGGGAGGTATGCTAGCACAGAGCTGGCCACCAGATACTTGGGAAATACCAGTCAATTACTTTTCCACATCACTTGTCACTTATTCGTTTATTGTCTGTTTCCCGTCCAGGTTAGAATGCAGACTCCATGGGGGCAGGATTTGATTTGTTTTGCTCACTGCCATATCCTCAGTGGGCATTCAGTAAAAATTAATTGAATGAACAAATGCATTTAAAAAAAATCTCTGTCTTCCAGGATGATTTCTCTGCTGAGCAAGTTCCGACTGGGATTCCACGAAGTTCACGTCCTTCCCGACATCAACCAGAAGCCTCGGGCTGAGCAGTGAGTACCCTGTGTTGGGTGAGGGGGCTAGTCCATGCAGAAGGGCCCGCTGTGTGCCTGCCGCCCCTTTCTCTCTTGTGAGCCAAGGGCAGAGGCCTGTCCTTCCTGCCCCCTCCTAGACCAGACTCATGGAACCAAAGAGGAAGGGCCCGAGTTTGCAGCTGTTTGTTTTCGTGTTTGTGTTTCTTCCTTTGCATATCAGAGCTCTTCTCTTGGCCAGAAACACCTGCAGGGAGGCCAAGGAAAGTTGACAAGGATGCTTTTCTTAGACCGAGTGTTTTTAAGTGCTTACTGGTGCAGGTCATGGCTGTTCTGCCGCTTGAGCTGAAGCCAGCGTTTTATCCTACACACTTCACAAGCCCAGGCTGCTGGCTACTCATAAAAGGCTGATTTTACCTCCAAAACGGACCGATTTTTAAAATTTTTCTCCAACCCTGGAGTGTTTCCATAAAGCAGTGGTTCTCAGACGTTGGCTGCATCGGAGTCAACTGGAGGGCTGTGCAAGCACAGCTTGCTGGGTCCCACTCCCCAGATTCTGAGTCAGTAGGTCTGGGGTAGAGCCTGAGAACCTGCATTTCTAACAAGTTCTCAGAGCTGGTTCGGGCACTTGGAGTTCCACTGTCTTAGAGACAATTCATGTGAGACAATTCAGCCCAAAGTCAGCAGTCAACAAATGCTGGTTTGGGGCTTTTGCCTATGAGTGTGACTTCTGAGCATTGCATCTAGACGTTTCTGTGCAGTCAGGCTGCCTCCTTCTCCAGGCATTGCCTGCTTTAAGTTCCTGAAAAAAAAGAATGTGCCTGGCCCAGCTTATCACTTCCTTCCTTCCGGGTCACGGTTGAGGTTTCATGTTCGGTTTCATATTCTTAAAAGAAAATATTTACAATAGGATTTGCTTTATGTAAAATCAACGTACATGAGGTTTTCCAGGACTCTATCTTCTCCATAAAGTAATGTGGGTCCTGATCTCTTAGCTCTTCTCCCTTTATCTCCCATTACCCCGGGGGGAAGGAAATCAAGATGGGAAGAAAGGAACTACTTCACGGTGATGGTGATGGTTATGTTGGCTCCTACCCTTTGCTTGGAGCTGCAGGGGCAGGGGCGGAGATGAGTCATGTGCAGCCCTGCCCACCAGGGGTTACCCCGGCTCAGGGCAGAGTTGGAGATTATCAGGAGCTAAGGCAACACTGCAGGGATGGACTAGAATGCAACAGGGAATAGGGGCATCTCTGTCGGAGGAGCAAAGCCTTGAGAAGGGCCATGAACTTGAACGAGAGATTGGGGAAGCCTTCGGGTGGGAGAGGGCAGGGCAGGAGCACACATCTGTCCTCTTTCAAATCCCCTCTGTTGCCCCTGCTTCTGCCTCCTGGGCCGCTTCTCCCCTCCCTCACACAGACAAAGAGAGGGTAGCTGTCGTCACTCCCTCCCTCCCCCTCCTTCTCCATCCTGTTCCAGTCTGGCTTCCACCCCGCTCCTTCACTGAAATCGCCCTCGCTGGCGTCATCAGTGACCTCGACACTGCCAGAGCCACTTCCGTCCTCAGCTCTCCGCTGGTCAGCTGCCATCCATCACAGCCATCCTTCTTGAAACAGGTCTTCTGGCTCCCAAGACGCCACCTTTTCCTGGTCCTGTCCTCCCTCAGTGGTCTTCTTCCGTTTCCTTTGCTGCCTCTTCCTTCTTTACCTGACTCACTAACACCTGTTGGCATCCTTGCGGTTCAGCCCTGGACCATCTTCTCTTCTCTTCACTCTGTCCCCAGGTGAGCTGGTCTGTCCACGTGGCTTCAGATGGAGCCATCTGAATGCTGACCAGTCTGAATTTCTATCTTTAATAATGGAAGTCGAGTCACACAGAACAGCCTCCAGCAGCTTCCTGCCTCACTCAGGGCAAATAACAAAGGCCTGCCTGACCTGACCCCTGCCACCCGTCTGTCCTTGCCTCTCCCCATCCTCCCCTGCTGCAGCCACACGGGTCCAGCCACATGGGTCCAGCCACACGGGTCCTCTGCTGCTCTTCCCGCAGACAGCACACTTCTGTTGCACCTTCTGTTCTGTTTGCTCCAGCATCCCCTTCGCTGTGTGTATCTGGCTTCGGGACAGATGCCTTCCCCGCCCGTCAGTCCCAGTGCCTTTGTAAAACCTCTGACCCTATTTATCACACAGCAGAGCACGAGCTCTGTGAGGATGAGGGACAGGGCTGAGTTTGTTCATTGCCGTGTAGCACCAAGCCCGACACAGGATAGCGCCCAGTAAATGCCTGGGAACGGTCATACGGGGGTGTGGGGTAGAGAGGGGCCCAGGGCAGTCTTCGTGGGGGAACCATCAGTGCTGAGTTCAGTGCAGAAGCTGCTCTGTTGTCAGTGGCAGCATCAGAACTGGTTTCAGACTAAAAAGTATGTCCCTGTGGCACTCCCCACCCCGCCATCTCTGGGGACCCGTTTCCCCGGAAACTGGGCCATCTTACCTGGTCCGATCTGCTCTCTCTCCGTCTCCAGCACCAAGAGGTTTGAGGACATGGTCGCGCCCTTCCGCCTGAACGATGGCTTCAAGGACGAGGCCACCGTCACCGAGATGCGTCGGGACTGTCCCTGGAAGATCTCGGATGAGGAAATTCACAAGAACAGGGTCAAGGTGCAGCAGGGAGAAGGGCCTCGTCGGGGTGGGGCGTGCGGGGACCAGTGCTCTCAGGGACAAGGACCCTGTCTGTGCCCATCTATCCTGAGCTTCCTGAGTGCCCTCGCCTGGACCATCAGCCCTGCTCCCCTCCCCCTCACACCCAGCTTCCGAGGTATCCTCAAGCCACAAGTGCTCGGCCTGACGGGTCACAGGTTTTAGGTTGTAGAACTCAGAGCCAGCCTTGGCATGAGAGCCTGGTCCTCCCGCCCGCTCTGAGTCACCTTGGCCATAGCAATGGACTGCCAGGAGTCCTCCTCCCTCTCTCTCTCTCTTGCTCTGTGCCTGGTGGAAGGGACTCATGAGACAAGTTGTGAAGACCGAGGCAGAATTTGTCCTGTGGGCCCGCAAAGCTGACTGACCTTCCCTTAGCCTGTGGACCCACCCTAAAGCCATGGCTGCCCCCGCCCCTTCCCAAGCAGTGTCTCAGGGCTAATGAAGAGTAGTGGCTGCTGTGGCCGTTTTGAGGGGGGCAGGGAGAGCCGTTAGGGGGGTCAGGGGGTCACAGTCTGTTCTCTGTGTGCGTGGGGTCAGTGGTTCTCCCCTGAGGGGCAGTTTTGCCTCTCAGCAGACAATCAGCCACCCCTGGAGGCATTTCGGGTTGTCCCCTCAAGGGTGGGGTGGAGCTGCTACTGTCACTGAGTGAGCAGAGGCCTGGTGGGATGCCACAGCTCACAGGACAGTTTCCACGACGACGGATAATTCTTCCACCCAGAATGTGGGCAGCGTGAGGTCAGGAAGCCGTGACCCCGGTCCCCGCACGTCCCCTTAGTTTTCCGTCCTCTCAGATGGAGGGGCCGTCCACGACCAGGCCAGCCATCCGTCATTTCTGAACAATTTGGAGACAGGCCTTGGGGTGGGAGGGGGTCTCCCCCACCTGCCCCAATCTGCCAGCCCTGAGTCCCTGCCCCAGGGGGCACACATGGCTGTGGGCTCACTGGGAAAAGCTGAGTGAGGAGCAGAGTTCAGAGGAGGCTCTCGCTGCCCTATTATGGGGGAGGAGCATCCAGTCCGTGCTCCAGGCCCCTGCCCCACACCTCACAGACGACCCACCACATCTTCCAGAGATTTCCCTGGGGTTGGGTGGGGTGGGGGGCCGTCCTCATGCGGACTTCACGGGTAAAGACAGCGGGGCTCAGGGAGTCAGCGCGCCTTGCTCAGCTGCCCGCTATTGAGAACTGTCGGCTCTACCTGCACCCCGGGAGGTGCTCCCGCTCCCCCGCTGTCCTGCTGGCATGGTCACATGGTCCGTCAGGCAAGGAAGAACCAAGGCGGGCTCCTCGAGGGGGCGAGCTCGGCCCTCGGTCCCTGTGAGGGTTCCCCTTCCGGTCGGAGGCAGAGAGGCTATAATAATTTAGGGGGAATGATGCACGCATCCTGTTTGAAATGTTAAAAGAGCCCCCCCCGGGCCTGGCGGGGACAGGACGATCCCCAGGGATGCGGGAAGTGACCACGTGGCTTTCCCTCACCCCAGTCGCTGCGCCAGGTGAGGCTGAATGAGATCCTATTGGATTACTCGCGGGACGCCGCTCTCATCTTCGTGTAAGTAGCTCTCATGGGGGGAGAAGCCTGTGGCAGAGGCCAGGGGTGTCCGCTCTGGGAAGGGGTGGCCTCCAGCCGGGGACCTGAGCCTTCCCGCTGTGAGACAGGAGGGCCCACAGCTCTGGTACACACAGCCCCTGTGGCTTCACAGCATTGCATCGGCCCCGCGTTCTCACCTGAGTGCTGGTAAGGAAAGTGTGAACTTCCACGGCTGAAAGTTTTTTTTTAAAAGAGAGGGCTTGTTGGACCATCACTAGCAAAAAAAGAAAGAAAGAAAGAGAAGAAAAAAGAAAGAGAGAGAAAGGAAAGAAAGAAGGAGAAAGAAGGAAAGAGAGAGAGAGAGAGTGAGGAAGGAAGGAAGGAAGGAAGGAAGGAAGGAAGGAAGGAAGGAAGGAAGGAAGGAAGGAAGGAAGGAAGGAAGGAAAGGAGGAAAGGAGGAAAGAAGGAAAGAGAAGGAAGGAAAAAGAAGGAAGGAAGGAAAGGAAGGAAGGAAGGAAAGGGGAAGGGGAAGGGAATGGAAGTGGGAGAGAGAGAGAGAGAAAGGAAAGAAAGAAGGAAAGAAAGAAGAAAAGAAGGAAAGAGAAAAAAGGAAGGAGGGAAGGGGGAAGGGGAAGGAAGGGGAGAGAGAGAGAGAAAGAAAATAAAAAAAGAAAGGAAGTAAGGAAGGAAAGAAAGGAGGAAAGGAGGAAAGGAAAGAAAGAAGGAAAGAGAAGGAAGGAAGGAAAGAGAAGGAAGGAAAGAGAAAGAAGGAAGGAAAGGAAGGAAGGGAGGGGGAAGGGGAAGGGAAGGGAAAGGAGGAGAGAGAGAGAAAGAAAAGACTAGGCCCTGAGACATGGAGTCCAAACCGCCCGCATGTGTGAGTCCTGAGTTAGTTGTTGGGCATTTTTATACATCAGTGGGGCAGGAGAAGTCAGCTGTTTTGGAAGAATTCACTCTGGCTGTAGACAAAGGACGTGGGGGAAGGCGAAGCGGCACAGACGTGTCCGCCTCTGTGGACTGGCCGTGGGCAGCAGATTGGAAAGTTCGTGTGCAAACGAGCAGAGGCTCCTGGGGTTGGATGCTGCCCGGCTGTTTCCCCTTTTAGATAATCCTGGAACTAGCTGCCTGGAAGTTAATCCAAAATCCCAATACACACTGGGGAGTGTAAGCAGTCTTTTGTTGGTTTTGCCCTGCCGTTGGTAACTGATTAACCCCTTCTCGTCCCCTCCTTCCACCCTTCGGCCTGCTGTCATTTAATTGAGGGCACGTCAGGATTTTCTCCTTGTCGGTGCCAGTTGGCAGAGGTCTAGAGCTCCACATGTCCCAGGCCTGTCACCATTGCATTTCCCTTATTTGTTGCCTTTTCCTGCCAAAGTTGTCTTGGCAAATGGGGACCCAGCTCCTTCCAGAAGAAAAATCGATCTCTAGTTGTTTGCGGATCACCCAGCCCTCTGTGGCCATTGGTCACTCCCAGTGTTGGTGCCAGGCCCAGGCAGCAGAAGCTGATGTCTCCGCAGCTCGGCTGTTTCAGGCTCCACATGTCGGGGGGTTGTGACAACATCAGCTTCCTCTGCTGCCACCCGTGTCCAGTAACAAGCCGCCTTTGGTGGGTGTTGGTCAGGTTGTAGTATAGTAAGTGGAAGGTGACAGTGGCCCAGAGAGGGTCTCTTGGCAGCCAGGAGGAAGAACGTGGTCATCTGTGTCACCTGAGTCCCCTCTCCCAGACAGGAATTCTCAGCTCAGAGGGAATGGGGGTATTTGCCAAGGCGAATACCGGCCTTGCTCATGTTCTCTGGGGGGCTAGCCACCTGGGAAGTCTGCAGGACAGCCCAGAGCCCGTGGAACCTGCTTTTTCCTACCCTGAAACCAAGATGGAGCGCACAGTTCGTGAGGTCCACTGCAAAATGCAAATGTGGGTTCAGACGTACTAAGACTGTCCAGATGGTGACAGCAGAGCATTAAGCCCAGAGAGGGACGCTTGTGAGCACGGGATTGTGCAGATGTGCAGGTCGCACCCCCGTGAAGCCAGCTCTGCCGAAACGATGCTTCCTGGGGCTTTTAGGGAGATAAACTTTTGTACAGAGAAAACGCTCCACGAATGCTTTGCAGTGGAAACCACACTAATGAAAAGGGCTGGATTTACCTCCAAGTCTCTGGCCAAGACCCTGCAGAGAACATCTCGAAGGCAAGGTTGGCCTAGGCGAGAACTGGGTCGGACTGCGAGTCAGTGGGACGGCTCTGTCCTGGGACACAGCCTTTGCTTGGGCGTGGTAGCCGGTGTGTGTCACCTGGGGTACGTACGTGGGCGTGCCACAGCACCCCCTCTTGACTGCCACCTCTGTTCGGAAGAGCAGGCTTGCATTTCATCTCTGCTGTCAGCCCACTGCGTGGCCCCGGGTGCACGTAAACCTCCTTCTCTGAGCCTCAGTTTCCCTGACCATAGAAAAGAGTTGAACTAAATTATTTGCAAGATCCTCTTTCACTCTAACATGTTATGGTTCTCAGCTGACTTGCCACTCAAATGAGTCAGGATTCCAAGCCATAGATGAGGAATTTCACCTTGGGAGGCAACCCGCTGGCACCTGTCCCCTCCTACTCCGTGAACCGCATAGGGAAAGCCAACCCCCTGTCCACCAGCCTGTGTGGGATTAGCTGATACAAATAACAGTGAGTCCAAGTCACCCCAAAGGAGAGGCCTGCACGCAGTCCCACCCCCGGTGGCAGCTACAGCTGTTGCCCAAAGGGGCCCAACTGTCTGGCCAGCTCCTGTGGGAGGACACGGCAGCTGTGCTTTGGCATCACTGACCTCCAACCCTAGACCGCCTGCCCGATGCTTCTAAAAGTTCACTCTGATGTCACCTTCGTCAGTCAGAACCCCCAGGGGACTGTGGGAAATGGCAGATCCCTCCGCTGTTCCCAGCTCGGGGTCTGGGATGGAGCCCGGACACGCTCATTCCCCAGAAATCCCGAGGAGACAGAAGTCCTCCCACACGTCTGTCCGTGCAGTGACACAAGCACATTTCCAGCATTTGGGAGAGCACGCAGGACCATTATCTAGAGCGGGTCCGAAGCAGAATTTGGTCATTTGCCGCCCAGTATGTATGTGATCAGCAGATTCCCGGCGTGTTTGAGTTCAGCTTCACCTGCACAGCTGATAAACCTGCCGTGTAGCCTGCCCAACAGGCTTTGCCTGCATTCAACGACCTTATTTCTGGTCTCACTTTGGGGTCTAGGCCCCTCCTTTTACCTATAAAAAAGAAAGCCAAATAGCAAGTATCAGAACAACCATCATCGACATTGCATTTTATCGACGGAGCCTCTCCGACACTCTAGCCATTGGGCTTTCTTTTCAAAACTCTCTGGAGTGGCTCCGTCCCCCACCCCACCTCGCCACCCTCCCCCGCAACACACGAACGCACACACACACACACACACACACACACACACACTTTGGAGTGAGGGAGCTGAGTCTCAGAGGAGTTAAGCCACTGGCCCAGGATCTCTCAGCTGCAAAGCAGGGATTGGCTGCTGGCGCAGGCTTACTGCTTACTGTTGGCACAGGCATCCTGCTTACCGTTGGCATCTAGGTTAGATCCCAGGCTGCCTGTCTCTGTGGCTGAGAGAGGCAGCTCTGAACAAAAAGTTCCTTTGTGCGGGAGTGGCTTTATTTCTAAAGATTAGGAGCGTAACGCACACACATCCTGCGAGCAGGGACAGAGTGTCATTATTGATTGGCACTGGGTTAAATGTCAAGAAAGCCTGTCCCTCAGACAGGTGACCAAGCTCTGCTGGAGGAGGCAACTTCACCCTTGAAGCTTGAAAGGCCACAGCAGAGTGATGGGTGTCCCCCACCCCTGATGATGTAGCCACCAGTCCCCTCGTGGCCTTGGAAATTTCTGAATTCAGTCCCTGAAGATAATACTGTAGTTCCCAGGGGACATTTCTACCCTTTGACATAACTGTTAAATCAGGCAGTTTGGTTCCAATACGCCCACTTCCCTCTCCCCTTGAAAGTCACCACACCCAATCACGTTCTAACTATGGCGACACTCACTTAATGAAATGTCCTTATTTGCACCTGCTTTCCCCAATCCTGGGGACCTTTTTTAAACAAGGGGCAGCTGTTTAGAGATCCCAGTTCACCTCCTTAGTGGAAGTGAGGGGTTGTGGTGAGCAGAGGGAGCTGGCATGGGTGATCCCCAGAACCTTGATTCAAGACCCAGTTCTGCTACTCACCAGCTCGGTTGTCTCATGCTGGTAAATAATGACCAGTGACGTGTGTGGTGCTTGCGAGCTGCCAGGCACAGTGCGGCCCCTGTGTGTGCCTGGCTTCTCACAAACATCCTAGAAGGGAGCTACGTGTGTCTTCACTTTCGTGAAGAGAAAACCGAGCTCAGGGGCGATGAGGCGAAAGCCACGTGGCTGAGGAAGTGGCAAAGCCACGACTCATTTAGCTTCTGTGACGCCAGAGCCACGTTCCGAAGCCCGGCATCCTCCTTCCTGCCTGAGCGTCCCCAGCTCGGGGAGAGGCGGCACTACGGGCCCTGCCCGTTCCCCAGGACTGTTTCGAGGGTCAGATAAAATAACACCCCTAGATGTACTTTGGGACAATAAAGTGCAGTCCCGTGTCGGGTGCAGGCGCCCCAACTTCCTGTGATACCAGTCGGCTCTGTGAGAGGCTGACTGCTTCCAGGGTCAGGAGCAAGGCAGCTGTGGTCACTGCAATGCATTTTTGGAATCTCAAGATCAAGAAAAAAATCACTGCCTGAAACAGCCATGAAAGCCTCCCCTGGGCATCTGGTTATTAGTACAGCATCGCAGTTCGGGCAAGGGGCCCTCCTAACGCACAGCTGGAGACCTGCTTCCGAGGCCTTACATACCGGGCAGCAGGCAGGACAAGGCCCCTCCGCTGAAATGCGTAAACGTGTCACATTGTGGCCACAGGCAGGTGCGTGGCTGCAGAGGGAAGGCTGGCAGAGTTTGAGGGTCCTGATGGGTGGGATCACCCACTTAACACCCCGACTGCAGCAAAATGTGTTCTGGGCACAGGGGAAGGAGTGATAAATAGGACAAGTGTCACACTGCCTCCCGCTTGGGCCCGGCTTGTGAGTGAACACACGTTCTAGTCAGGGGAGGTGGACAGCAAACAGATAGATGAGAATGGGATTCTGAGGGTGTGAAGTGCTGTGAATGCCATGAAACAGGGTGACATGATAGAGCCGGGAGTCCCGCTCTGGAGCGGGTGATCAGAGAAAGGGGTGCACTTGAGCCAAGATCTGAGTGAGTGACTCAAAGGAACCGACCAGGTGAAGAGCTGAGGGTGCTGCTGCCTTCTGGGTGGCGGGAGCATCAGGTGCCAAGGCCCTGGGACAGGAGCAAGCTTGCCACTTTTCTTCAGGGGCAGTAAGAAAGCCACTGTAGCTGTGGGGTTGGGAAGAGGCTGAGGGCGGCAGGAGGTGAGGTGGGACCAGGTCACGTGGGCCATCCAGGCCATGGCTTTGTTCAGAAACGCTTCGTGTCTGAGAGTGCGTTTGGAACCGAGCGAGAGGTCACTTTCAGGGTGGCTGGGGAGAAGGAGCTCGAAACAGCTGCTGTTCAGAACCACGAGCCGGGCCGGGGGCGGCAGAAGGCCCCTTGGTGATTTCTCGTCTGCCTCTCCTTCCTGTGTTGCAGCACCTTGCCCATAGGGAGGAAGGGGAAGTGTCCGAGCTCTCTGTACATGGCCTGGCTGGAGACCCTGTCCGGGGACCTCAGACCTCCGGTCATCCTGATCCGAGGAAACCAGGAGAACGTGCTCACCTTCTACTGCCAGTAACCCCATGCTCGGACGTGCCCGCCCGAAGTCGGGGACGCCCACCTCCCCATGGGGATGTTCTGGACTCGTGTCCTTCAAGGGGTAGCGTCTGATGACCTGACTGAAAACGCTGGCAGATTTGCAAACTTTGGTTGGACTCCACTCCCATCGGACGTGTCCTCTGGCCTCTGTTTTCCGGGCTGAAGAAGCAGCATTTGAAGTTGCATGGAAAATGCTTTGCTGGACCCATCTCCCTTTTAAGTTCTTTTGATCTTGATTACGATGCGTTAAGATTTCGGTCTTTGATTCATCTACAAGTTTGCAGCAGAGCGTTGGGTGTGCATCTTGGCAGTTTCTACCGAATTTCCCTGGGAGAACTCCCTAACCGTGCCTGCCTCCTTCCTTCCTCTCAAGGCCAGGAAAAGGGGTGCCCCCACCACACACACACACACACACACACACACACACACACACACACACACACACACACACACACACCTGTCACCCTTACAGGAAGAAGGCAGGGCTCCCGGAATCTCCATAATAATGCAAATTTCTTTAACCCCTCTGACTCCCTTCACTTTCAATTACAGTGTACCTTCAGTGTTTTGGCTGGGTCTCTGGTAGACCAGGGACTTTCAGACTTTGGGGGCTGCAACTCACAGTAAGAAACACATTTTGCATTGAGACTTGGAACAAATACACACTAAAACGGAAGTGTCACCAAACAATACTTATCCTTACTAAGGGCAATACGCTGCTATTTCCTGTTCTTTTTCTCCTTTGAATGCTGGTTGCAATCCACTAAAATGTGCTTGGGACCCACTAGTGGGTGGTGACCTACGGTTTGAAAAACACAGCTTAGACTTTTCTTTGTGTCCTGCATTTTTTTTTTCTACACAGCAGGGAGCTCGGCTGATGTAGAAAAAAGCCATGATGGGCCTCACTGCCATTTCTGCCTTATCTCAAGGGAAGAAAATAGAACTAAAAAAAAAAACCCAAAAACCCTCAATGAGGGATTTTGATGGTGGGCCTGTCGGGAAGGAACTTCAAGGAGGGACAAGGTGTAGGGAGTCTCTTGGAAGGGTATTCAGTTTCAAATTTGGTTGGGGATAGAGGATGGAGCTTTGGCAGGTTAGGAATGGAAAAGCAGATCAACCAAGGGTATAAAGGTGGCAAGACTGGGCGAAGAATCAGAAAGGTTCATTCCCAGCTCCAGACTGGATACAAGGACAGGGGAGAGGCCAGTGGTAAGAGACGGAAGCGGAGGAGGCTATGGTGTGGGTGCTTGTGAGATGAGCGAGCACCTGGGGAAGATGGCCCTTGCTCAGATAAAGGTGTTCGAGTTCCTGTGGATCGCACACCCCGAAAGCACTTGCACCAACCAAGCCGATGGGCGAGGCTCCCTGAAAAGGCATTTTTAGCCCTAGACGTTCCTAAGTAGTAAAAGGTGAGTTATTGGCAGACGCTGGGTCTTTTCCAGTAGCCCAGGGATACCCCAAGAAAGGAGGCATCTTTGGATCTGGTCGGCCCCCTCCATGCTCACTGAAGCACCCACTTCGGATTAGGATCCAAGGGACTTTAGCGTTTCTTGGGTCATCCCACTGCAGAGGCCAACGGCTCTGGCTCCCAGCTGTCATACACCCCACTGTATTTGCTCATCAGGATTCACCGAGAGAGACCGAGCTCCTGGCCAAGTTTCCTGGGGTCGGCGCCTCTGCTCCCCAGGGACCTCAGTAGGTGGCCTGCCTGTGAGCCACTCAGGGGACCTGGGACCAAGCCCCCGAATGCTTGTCTTTCTCGAGCCACATGAAAACCAGTTCTTGGCACATGAGTGCTTCCTATGTAGACCTCAGAGAGACCCCGATCCAAGAACAGAAAAGCTTTGGCTTTGGGCATTTAAAATAAAAATCGACTTTTTCACTATGTTGGAAATTGAATTTTTAACAAAGATAATAGCCTGCAAGGGGTGGGAGGTGGGGAGCCTTGAGTTAACAGTGAGGTCAAAACAACAAAATGAGTTAAAAATACATTCCCTCAAGTCAACAGAACTTATTTGTGTTGGAACACACTTTTTGAACTCTGCCGAGTGTTTTGAAAAAAACTAACGGTATTGTTTTTTCGACCTTGAGGTGAACTTTTCTCTGAGCTTCCACTGGTTCCGTGGGTCACATTTCTGCAGGAATATTTTGTGTACTTTTGTGTTTGCTGACTCGGGGGAACCTGTCTGCTTGTCTCAAACGGAGAGGCGGGGAGGCTGAGAGGCAAGAGCTACAGAGTGGCCTCCGGGAGAACTGGGTTTGAGTTTGTCTCCCCCCCAAAACGGGCTGGGTGCCCTCCGACACGCCCCTTAAGCTGTCTGGGGGCTCAGTCTGTGAAATGAGAGAATCGAACCAGAACGGGTGTCACTAGCCAGCTGGCCTGCTAAGTAAGGACCGTGATTTGGCCCATGCATGGTTGATCAAAATTCTGGATGCCGGGGGGGTGGGGTGGAGAGCACATGCTTTGGCACCCCACCCCTTGGCCCCCCACTTCCTACGGCCATGCCCCGTAATCAGGGGATCTAGAAGTTTCTCCAGGTCCTTGGGCCTGTTCTGCTCTAGGAGGATGAGACTTTTCGGTCCACAGCGTCTCTCTCTGCCTTTGGATGAGGAAATGCTCCACGTTCACGAGTTTCCATGGGGGGAAGTATTTTCCATGTCATCCTCTCTCCGTACTGTGCATGGAAAACCTGACACTCAGTGAGGTGGACCGTCAGCGCCAGGGGCCAGCCCCAGCCGGCAGCCACACAGGTCCCTGAGGCCGAGACTGCTCACTTATTTCCCCCCGGAACCCACCGCCCAGTTAGCTCCCGATTTTCCCCTCTGTCTTTCATTGTCTCCTTTAGTTCCTGCCTGGACTTATTGTGGGCTTTACGGTAAATACAATACAGCCCATTTTTCATCCATCGGCTCTCTGAGCTCCCCCTCCCAGGCAGAAAGCTGTGGCCTCTTTAGCACATGGAAAGCCCCATTGGCACTGGACTCCCTTTTACACACCCACCTCACCTCTCTTGTGTGGCAAGGGAGAGGTGGGTTTCACAGGGACGAGACCAGCTGGAATGTTCCAGAAGAACCACCTGGCTGGGAGGCCCCCAAGCACATGCAAAGCAGCCTGGTTTCACTTGTAGCTGTATATAGCTCAGAAAAAAAATGTGCTGCCGATTTCAAAAGTGTTCACAGACGCGGGGCCCAGCAAAGCCCAGCCGGCGGCTTCATTGGTGAGGGGTTAATCCGATGACCAAAAGCTCAAGCATGACACCAGCATGCTTCTTGAAAGGGAGCCACAACAAATTCAGTTTCTAAAAATACCGTGTGGGGTAGAGCTTTGAGAAGCAGCACCTGGCGGGGAGGCCAGATAGCGGAACGTCACACAGATGAGAGGCAGTGGCGAGAGAAGACAGGCAGTTTTCATGCTGGCTCAGAATGAACCCAGAGATGTTCAGGGGTGCTGTCTTGGGGAAAGGTGGGGCTGGTGAATGTGCGGCTTTGGAGAGCAGGGCAGAATGCAGGAGGAGGGGTGGGAGCCTGTTCAGAAGAACCAGACCTGAGTGACAGATGAGGCCCGAGGCGAGCAAGGCTGGCCTGACCAGGTCAGAGATAAGAGTGGACATCTTTGGAACCCTTATCAATGGGCAAAGAGCCAGAGTTGACCAGGAGGGCTGAGCAAGCAGGATCCACGGAGGAGATTCGAAAACCCCCCACCATTTCAATAAGAACGTTCCTGAAAACGATTTCTGTCGTCTTCTGCGTCTTTGCCTCAGTGCTAGGTCTCGTCTGAAACCCGCTGGGGAAGCTGGGTGTTTTGCTAGAGGAAAAAAAGAAAGAAACTAACACACGATCAAAGGACAAAAAGGATTAGAGGACAGAAAGATTCTGTGTTCATGAAAAGATACTATGAAACTTAAGATAGATGAATTTAAAAAAATTTCCTCTTTAATGTAAAATGCTGGACCGCAATCAGAGTACTTAGGCGAGAGAGGACAGGTAGCCGTGACGGGGAAATGTGGGCTTCTGAGGTTACCTGGGCCTCAGACTTCAGCCATGACCTTGCCCAGGATGCAGGCCTGGAGAGTGGGGCCCACCCGAATCGTTTTTGCCCTGGAGCCAAACCCAGGTAGCCAGGAAGAGCCAAAACCCTGGGGCTGGCTGCACCTGCTGTTCAAGCAAACGGAGGCATTTACCCAGAGAGACTATTAAGTCAGGCAGACACGGCCCCCTGCCCCCTCCAGAACCTACGCCTCTCACTGGGGCAATCGGGACTTTGTATGGGGACTGTATTTGGATTCCTCTCTCCATCGGAGGAAAGGCTGCGAATAGCATTCAGTGGAACAGAAGGAACCAAGTAGGATTTTTTTTTTTTCTTTTTGCAGGAAAATACAGAGCAAAAAATCCACCATTTTAACTAGCTTAAAGTTTCTGATTCAGTGCCATTTAGTACATTCACAGAGTTGTGTGATCATTCCCCAAAAGGAAGCCTAAGCAATCATGCTCCAGTAACCCCTGGCAACCACTAATCTGTCTCTAAGGATTTCCCTATTCTGAATATTTCATATAAATCGAATCATACGCTATATGGCCTCTGGTGTCTGCCTTCTCTCATTCAGCACTTTTTCAAGGATCATCCATGTTGTAGCACGTGTCAGCACTTTATATGCCTTTGTATGGCTGAATAATATTCCATTGCCTGGATATACCATATTTTGTTTATTTATTCATTAGTTGATGGACATTTGGGTTATTTCCACCTTCTGGCTATTGTGTCTAGTACTGCCATGAATATTCATAGACAAGTTTTAGTTTAAACTCCTGTTTTTAATTCTTTTGGCTATTTATCTAGGAGTGGGATTGCTGGGTCATATGGTAACTCTATGTTTAACTTTTCAAGTCAGTGAACCCTGGGTAGGTTTTTAAACCTTGTAAGGGCTGAGTTTAGAAGTGCACGGGGCAGTTAGCTATCAGGCCTACTGTGGGCCTCAGTTGTCAGTCTTGACTGGCCATACCCCTAGATGTCTTCTGTTCAAGTGACACTTGGGGTTCTCCAAAGCCATCTCTGTTTTTATTTGATATGATCTTTTTAAATGTATGTAACAAGCCTTTTTAGGAGACAGGCAGGCAATAACAGGGAAGTGGGTGTCACACTTCTCAAAGTTTGGAGACCACAGCCTGAATCCCTCCTATATCACATGAAATCACTTCCCCATTACTAGCCACATCGTATAGGAGGACTTGCCTTGGCAGCTACTTCTGGTGAGAAAAGAAAGCCGCTTCCAGCTTAGCGTGGGCACAAGAGTTGCCAAGGGATGGATTTCGTGAGTATAGAACAGAATGTCCTCTCCTGGGCTAAATCAGAACTTCGGAAATGACCAAAAAAGGCAAGATTTCTGGTTAGAGCTTGAATTATTTGGGGGGAATCGCTAAAAACCAAATAAAAACAAGCGCTCCAAGAACAAAGTATAGAGCTTCAGCAGGGCCTAAGACACCGGACTGTTTAAAATAATACAAATGTAAGTGACCTTTTGCGTGTTCACAGTCCGAAAAGACCCTCATGACCCAACTATAAAATAAGACCAGTCTTGGCTCCTTCCTTTCCCCCGCTCAGATTTGAAGATGAATTAGGTCACACAGCAGAGGCATAGGACCACAAAAGGGCTACTGCGATCAAGTTAAAAAATTTCCATCGTCCTCTCATTTCCACATTTCTAGAAATCTCAATTAGGAATATGGATTTCCCTTCAGCTGACTATATTTCTTTCTCTGATCTGCTTGAATATCTACCTTTGAGAAGCACGAAAGAATACGTACTGTATGATTTCATTGACATGAACTTCTAGAACAGGTGTGACCATACTGGAGTGACAGAGATTAGTGATGCCTGGAACCAGGAGAGGTGGGGGCAAGTGGGTGATTTTGGAGAGATGGGAACGTTTTATATCCTGATAGGGCTGTGGGTCACACAGGTGAATACATCTTCCCAAAGTCCTGGAACTATACACTATAGATCCTTGTATTTTACCGTATATAAAGTATACCTTGGTACCAATAAAAAAATAACAATTTCAGAGTTACCAGCTCTGTAACTTTGTACGAGTTACTTAAACTCTCTGTGCCTCAGTTTCCCCAGCTGTAAGATGGAAATAATAATAGCATTCTACTTCAGAAGGTTGCTGTGAGGATTATATGGATTGAGCCATGGAAGGTTCTTGAAGATGTGTGTCTGACATGTAGTAAGCACCCCATAGTGTTAGCTGTTGACCACTAAGCCCCTTTCTCTCATGCTTTATTTCTTTTTCTTTTATTTCTTTTTAGGCGAAGCAACCCTTGGTTGACCTCACAGATTGCAAGAAATTTGTCATCTTATAATCCCTTATTTTTTATTTGTTTATTTTTATTTGTTATGCCTACAGCACCTGGTTTTTCTAGGTGGTCTCCCATCCAAGTACTAACCAGGTCCGACCCTGCTCAGCTTCCAAGATCAGACCAGATTTTACTTCTGTATGCCTTTTTGTCCACATTTTTCACTTTTTTTCTTTTGGTCTACCCTAGTGCTGGTCTACCTGTCCTCTTGAAGTCGGGTCTCCTGGCCCTAAGTCTCTCTCACACAAACCCAGACTGTGTAATGAGGCAGATCCATGCTGGCTCTGATCACGTCCCATCTATTGGTAAAAACCTCCCGTTGCCAACAACAATAAAAAAGACCCAAATTCTCAAAGGTGACTACTATGTGAAGTCTTTCCTGAGCTGGTCCCAAGAATTCTTTCTGGTCTTACCTCTTGCCAACATCATAACTGTTATTTAAAAATAAATCCTGTACTTACTGTCACACTTGACGGATGGTTTTCAAACCTGGCCCTTGAGCAGGTACCAACTTGGATGCATTAGGCCCTGTTTGGTAGGCCTGAAATAGGATCCAGACACCCACCCTGTTTTTTTAATATGTTTAATTGAGATAAAATATATATGAAGTGAAATGCACAAATCTCAAGCATCCAGCTTGATCCATTTTGACAAATGCCTTTGCCTGTGTAACCCACACCCTGCCAAGACGGAACATTTCACCAACCCAGAAATTTCCTTCGTGCCCAGCAGTGTGTTGGTAAGAGTTGAACAACTGATGCCCTGGGAGAAAAAGCTCTGCTTCATGGCCTTTGCTGATCTCTGTGGTGCTAATGTTCCCACCATGGCCAATGTCAAGCTATCAGTGTGATGTCACCGAAAGCAGCATTGGGAAGAGAAGCTCACAACTGGATCTGTGAATGCGTACAAGCCGGCTCCAGCGCACCATGGCCGTGCCCCATCCAAGTCAGTGTCTGCCGCCCCCGTCCCCAGACAACCACTCACCTGTTTTTTGTCACTATAGATTCTTTTTGCTTATTTTAGAGTTTCATATGAATGGAAACATATAATATATACACTTTTGGTCTGTCTCTTGTGCTCAGCGTGCTTTTGAGATTCATTCTTCTTGTCGTGCGTAGTTTGTCCCATTTTATTACTGAGTAGTATTCCGTTGTACGGGCACCGTATAGTTTATTGATCCAGCCTCTGAGTGACGGACACCTGGACTGTTCCCAGCGTTTGTTGCTATTGTGAAAAAAGCTGACGTCGGCATTCTCGTGCAGTCTTTGATTTCTTTTCAGTAATCCCTGAGTGTCGTGGCCAGGTTTGTTGGATAGGTGTGTGTTTAACTTTATGAGAAACCGCCAGCCTGATTTCCATGGGGGTTGTACCACCTTACACTCCTACCGGCCACGTAGGAGAGTTCCAGTGGCTCCAGATCTTTGCCAGTACTTGGTGTTGTAAGAATCTTCATTTAAAAAAAGAGTTCCTTGGGTGATTCTGTTTCACAGCCAGGTTCACGAACTGCTGGATTAGACTCATTACAGTTCCCTAAATATGAAAGGCTAACATTTCTGGAGCTCTTATTAAATGTTAGGATCTGTCCCAAGACCTTTAGCAATGTTATATCATTTAAGCCTCCCAACAACCCTATGAAATAGATACTAGTATCATTCCTATTTTATAGATAAGGAAAATTTGGTACAGAATGGTTAAGAAACTTGACTGAGGTCACATAGTTCATAAATGGCAAAAGCTGCATTTGAAAACAGGCAGCCTGGCTCTGGGTCCATGAGTTTAAACACTGAGCTATACTTGCCCATACAAGTTCTGTATACAGGTACTATTGGGTTTAATCAACACTTGCTGCCATTATCATAATTCAAATCCCACCCATCCTTCAAAGGTCAGTTCCAATTCTACCTCTTCCATCAAGTTTATCTGTCTCCCCCTTCTTCTCCTCCTGCCTCAATGTGAACATAAGTCCTTCAGAACTGGAGGAGACTTTGGGTTGTCTTTTATTTCTGTGTTTTTGTACTGTCTTATCACACCCATTACATCTGTGAGGTCACTGAGCACAGGGTCATTCATGTTTAACTTTCTATTCCTGGCACTTTTATTGACTTGAATTTAATGCTTTTCTAAACATGCTATAGGCAAAATCACCAAAGTCCTTTAAAAGGGGCTCTCTCATTGAGACATAACCCAAGAGGGAATCATGGATAGGATTGCCTTTTCCCTAGGGGGAGGGGCAACACCCTTTTACTCTCTTACTGAGTGGAAATGGATGTGCCATCTTAAGGGGCCCTGATGCTTGTCACTGCAGGCAAGGGGAAAGCATAGCTACCTAGCATAGTTAACTTTTCACCGAAGCCATTATCTGCTGCCTGGCCACCCATTCTAAGACCTCTGCTTGTTTTGTCTGGCTTGGCCCCACTGGTCGGCTTCTAGCTACTTGCAAGACTACCAGATCATAATCAGTCATTTGCTTCCATCCTGATGAGAAGCAGGACCAACTACATAATCTGTGGGACCCAGTGAAAAGTGAGAAAGCAGGATTTCTTGTTCAAAATTTATTAAGATTTTTTTGGATGTTGACTACAGAGCATGAAACCAAGGATGGGGGCCGTGCCCATCAAGCCAGCCCTGATGAAAAGGAACAAAGCTTCCCTCAGCTGAAAAAACCATCCCAGGAAGCTGAGCACGGGACAAATCTACCTCCCTTCTTAATATAAAGACAGCTGAAAAGAAGCCACCCTATGTTCTGTGTTATATTAAGACTGAATCATGTCCTCCAAAAAGATATTCAAGTTCTAACCCCTGATACCTATGAATGTGACTGTATTTGGAAATGGGGTTTTTGCAGATGATCAAGTTCCGATAAGGTTATTAGGGTGAGTCCTAATCCAATACGACCTGTGTCCTAATAAAGAAGGGAGAAATTGGGACACACAGACATGCAGAGGGAAAATGATGTGAAAGTACGAACCCAGGGAGTTATGTCATGTGACCATGAAGACAGAGATAGAGTGATGTAGCTACCCACCCAGGATCCTGAAGGTGGTATAGCAACCCACAGAATCTTGGAAAAAGGTATGGCAAATTCTCCTTCATAGCTCTGGGAAGGAACCTTCCTTGCCCAAGACCTTGATCCCAGACTTCTAGTCTCTACTACTACAAGATAATCAATTTCAGTCCTTCAGGCCAACCTGTTTGTGGCACTACACCTACCAAGCAGACCAGGCTCCTCCTGTTACCCTCTTGCCCTGCCAAGCTTCTGACACACCTGGAAAAACAGGTGTCCCAACAGGATTGGAACAAGGATGGAGCCAGCACAAAGTCAGTTTTGTTTATCAAGACCTTTTTTCCTACAAAAGGGAGGGAGGGAGTGAGGGAGGGAGTGTTTACTTCAGAGACGCCTTTGTGGTCACGTTTTAGAAAACTTGAGAACTCTGCCCTCCTTGTCACAGCCCCAATTTAAAGGAGGCAAGAGTTAGGAGCTCATAAAGTGGGGCCCTTTTGAGTGTCTCCGAGTGTAAGCCGGACTGTGGCCTGCTTGTTATTCATGGGGTAATGTCCCATCCTTGAGGGTGTAACATTCGAGTCTTGAGACCACAGATGAACCGGCAGCAACAGCAGGTCGGATGTCTCCATGCTCAGCCCCAGGAAAAACCGCCCTGAGGGATCTGCTTCTTCCTTGCGCTTCCAAGTGGACTCGAGAACGGGGTCAGCCCCTGCGTACTTTGAACTGAGGCCAGGGGAGGGGCGGGAGGCCTCCCCTGTAGGGCTGGCTGCAGGGCCTGACATCCCTCGTGGGAAAACGAGGAAGGGGAAATGAGCCTCGATGCCTGGGACCAAAAAGGGCGTGGTGCTGCTTTGTGAGGGAACAATTTGCAGAGGCTGCCAAGCCGGAGTCGGCCGGAATGACCTTCCCTTCGGCGCCTTGAGCACCCGAGCTAGAAAGCGTCCAGCTTCCTCGGGACCGAGCGGCCCAGCAGGCCGCAGCGTACACAGCCACAGCTGCAGGCCGCCAAAGCCGGACTCCCGGGCCACCGCCGCGACGCGGGTGACGCAACCGCGGCGGGTTGCATCAGCCGCTCCCACGTGCTCGGCCCGCCCCTCCGCTCAAGCATCTGGCTGCTGATTGGGCCACGTCGGGGCAGGGGCCTCCGACTCAGCCAATAGGTGGCAGCCACAGAAGAGTCCGTCTGCAAAGCCGGGGCGCGGGCGTCTATAAAAGGCGCCCGAGGCGGGGGCGCGCGCCCCAGAGACGTGAACTATCGTTGCGGAGACTACCGGCGGCAGGGAGGCCGCCTGGCAGGCATCTCGGAGCTCAGCCAAGCGCGCCGCGTAGCCGACATGGAGGCCGAGCCCGTCACACTGCTGGTGAAGAGCCCCAACCAGCGCCACCGCGACTTGGAGCTGAGTGGCGATCGCAGCTGGAGCGTGGGACACCTCAAGGCCCACCTGAGCCGCGTCTACCCCGAGCGCCCGGTGAGAGGGGACCCCCGAGTCCCACTTCTAGTGTCCCCCTAGTCCCTCCAACCCCGGCTATTTATCCCTCCAGCCTCCCTAGAGTCCCCATGGGGATGCCACGTCGCTTCCCCTTTCCCTGTATCTTCTTCCTTCGCCGGCCTTCCCCCGACCGCGGGTGCTCACCGGTCACTTCCCTCACGGCTGTGGTCTCCCCTTCTTTGCCCTACTGCCGAAGGCGTTCCCTCTTCTGGCCCAGTGGTTGTCACCTCCTCGTCATAGGCCGCCGTCGCCTCGCCTTACTGACGGCCTGATTTCCCCTGTCACCTCACTTCCTACGTCCCCAAACCCTCACGGCTGTCATCCTCCTGTCCCACCTTCCCGGACCCCCCATCACTTCTTTAGACCTGGCTTCCAGCCTTAGCCAAGCCGCTGAAACAGCAGTTTGACCTTGGGTGAGTCATTTCACCCTTCAAGCCTCAGTTTTCCCAAAACGGCCGGGCGACTAGGAGATCCTCATTAGGATTGCATCCAATGGATGGAAATAAGAAAACATTAATGCTGCAAAATGAGTTTTCTGAATGTAGCCTCTCATCGCGGAGAGGAGAGGGCAGGTGCCAAGCCCAGGCCACTGGCTAGAGAACCCTGGTGAGCGCCCAGGCGGTGTGTGTTTAAGGTCCCACACCCAGGAACAAGACGTGGCTCTAACCCCCCCTCCCTGTCCACCTTCCGCCATGGGCTCCTCCCTGCCGCGCTGGAGTCCGCCGCGTTTGCTTAGTCCCTGGGAGGAGCCGGTGCACTTTGTGGTAAAGAGTGATTTAGAAGGGACATGGGCGGAAGGAGCCCGCTTGAGTCTGGGTTTTCGGCTTGGGTCCCTCCATTAGAGACTTCCTTGCTTTGTTTTGGTTGACAAATTTGTCAGTATCACCCTTAGCTCCTCCCCCTTTCCACCACGTGATAGAGGCTGTGCGCTGGACCTTCCTGTATTTACTTTCTACTCTAATATTATGTAAGTGTCAGCAGTGCTCTTTACTGTCCATAAGTGTAAGTCTCCATCAAACAGGAGAGGGCATCAGGGCAGGGAAAGATTGTGAAATTGTTCCTTCTTATCTGAACAGTTGCAGTGTGTGGTGGCTCATGGGTCAGCTTGTTTTCATTCCATATTTGTTCAATATTGAATGCCGAAGTAAGTTTTCCTACCGAGCTGGTTTGAAATTTGCTTATTTGTTTGCATTCACCTTGGGACTCTATGTACTTTCACCAAAGTTCCTTCCAAGAAAGGGAGGCCGTGTTGCTGTGAGAATGGCTGCTAGGTACACAAATTGGCAAAGCGGGTGTGGCTTCTAGTTGTGTCATTTGGTAAAAGGCAGTGTTTTGGAGGAGAGCTTTCCTGAGGGCTTCCTTGATTGAGGAATATCATCCTATTAAGTCTGAAGACCCAAAAGTTGTAAATAAAAGTTCTCCCAGATAGGTAAATTTGTATTTAGAAATTATGGCTGGAGAATGAATACTCATTTGCTGAACTCTTTTTTATCAAATCAGCCTATCTAGAGAAAGACTCCATCAATTCAGGTTTTTAACAAGTAAAACAATTTAAGTCACAGGCAGCTGTGGTTTTCAAACTTTTCTGGTGTGGAACCCTTTCATATAACACAGGACCCACCTCTACAATAGTATTTTACAGAATCATGTGCATAGCATTGACGAATCAAGTCAGTGAGAAGTGGTGAGCACAGAGTCCAATATAGTTCTGTAGTTTGTTTTAGTTGCGCAGTTGTAAAAACCTGGATTGATGTGGGTAAATAGATGCAGTTATTGTTTTGTTTGTTTTAAACAGCTTACTTTATAATCTCGGGCTACTTGACAGGAGCAGCTTTATTCTAAGTTTTGCATAATTTGTTATTTTGGCAAGAATAGGTTGGCAAGCTGGTGGTGATCTCCAGTGTACTGCCTTTAGTATATATTCTTTGAGGCCATTATGTTTAAAGTTTTTAAATAAATTAAAAGTAGATTTTAAAAATGATATTTGTATAAAAGTGTGTAAAGTCCCTGTGGTTTTAAAATCACTGGAATGGAAAAGAGGTTGGAATCTGGACTCTGTAGCCGCTGGTGACCTTGGACAATTCAACTTTAGATCTTCGTCCCTTAAAACGGGGATACAGAAATCTCATAGGGTGGTTGTGAAAATGCTACCCACACACCATGTCCTCTGTTACTGCATTTGTATGTCAGGAAATGTCTTTTCAAGGGCTTAAGTTTAGAATTGCTTCGTGTTATTTTGGGTGAAGGCTGACCTTCGAGGCTGTTCGAGTTTTCTCGGAGGCCAACCACAGGTTTTGAAGTTAGTTGCTGTAGGAGCCACACATCGAATTTGTTTTTTGTGGCAGAAAGTAATTTCTCTGGGACTTAAGAAGTCAAGTAGGTTGCTATGGGTTTTGTGAACTGGAAATAATTTGCCATTCTAAACATATTTGCATGTTAGGGACCAGTTTAAACTTACGCACTTTCTAAATGTTTTGTATATGGGGCCTTTGAAGAAATGTTTTCCTGTAATACCAGGGGGAAAAAACACACATATTTAAATAGTTTGAATAAAACAGCGTCCGTCTTCCGTGTTTGGGTGCCTGCAGGGTTTAAACGCTGACCTGTGCTGCTCTTTCTTTCCATGGTAAGCGCCCGGAGGACCAGAGGCTAATTTATTCTGGGAAGCTGCTGTTGGATGACCAGTATCTCAGGGACTTGCTTCCGAAGGTACATCACTTACATGCGAACGTTTGAATGTTTTGCAGCTCTTACCAGGCTGCATTCAGGCCCTAAAGTTCCTCCACATTATTTTTAGCAGGAGAAACGGCACGTTCTGCATCTGGTGTGCAATGTGAAGACTCCTTCAAAAATGTCAGAAGCCAGCACAAAGGTATGGCTCCTTCATCACGACTGTGATAACCTGTGTCTTTCAGACTCAAGGAATAAAGGAAGCTGGATAAAACTCCTCAGAGAGATTTTTATAGCCTTTTTATCAAGTAATATTTTTTCCCCCAGGAAGAATCAGGACTTAGAAACTGTTTTCAATACAAGTGAGTTTCTCGTAATGATAGGATGGACGCTGTCGTCAGCGTTATGGTGGAAAGGGGAGTTCTGCCTATGTCACCCTGTCTGCGGGGACATGATTTGACCTTCAGTGGCTGCACATCCAGATCACTGAACCAACAGGCACTCTAAACTGGGTTTTTAAATTGAATTTAGCACATAATGAGTTTCTTCTAAGGAACGATTAATTTTTATAAGAGTGAAAAAGTGAATATATTTTCTTTGGAAATTTTTACTGTGGTTATTTATTTTGTTAGTTGGATGGGAAAAAGCCAGCTCTATACGTGAGCTCATTTATTTTCATTTCAGTGTTGATTCAAATATACAGCATTAATACATGTGTTAATAAAGCAATGTGATGATATACCCTAAATTTGCATTACATCTGTATTTCCTGAAATATCTGAACATAGCATAGGAAATTCTTTCTTTTAGGTTGCTGGCTGGGTTGTATTTATGAATCTCATTAGTCAAATTTAATTTCTTGCTTTAGTAAATGTAGCACCTTAAGATATACAGTGCACTATTAAGAATCTTTCTTGCCAGTGATAACTTCATCAGAAGAGTTTAATAAAACTATAGCATAGTAACTCTAGGAAAAAATATGAATGAAATATATATTGAAGTCATGCTGAACAAATTTCAGAATGTATTTTACATAGCATTGCATCTATTTAATTTTGCCAAGTTTACAGCAAAATAATTCTTTTAGCTTGATTTCAGCCAGTTGCATCATACCCTTTGTTCTCTTGTTCATATTACACTTGTTTAGGTTGCTGAATCCACAGAGCAGCCTGCTGGTCTTCGTCAGGGACAGTATCCTGGGGATTCCTCAGGTGATGGTGTAAGGCCCAGGGAGGTCCTGCGGAACCTTTCTCCCTCTGGATGGGAGAACATCTCCAGGTGAGCGTTGCAATAGCGAGCCAGGTTTATGCAACAGGAACATGCCTCGTTTGTATAAATTTTAAGGATAGGTGTGTTTACACTGTGTAGTCACAGAACTCTAAAATATACAAAGTGTTGCTTTAAAAAGATTTCACTTTAAAGATCTTTTATGTATTTAAATTCTTACTACATACCCTTCTAGGAACATAGAAAAAAGGGGGAGACCTGTGTGTTGAAAATGTAGGCATCTCCCCTCTACAAGGGCGTGCTTTGCACACGCTGACCTCGTGATTAGAGCTGCCGCAGAGAAAACCGCTGTTAGAAGCATCGTGCAGCTGCTTTGCTGAGTGGCCTTTGCTCTGTCAGTCCTAACAATGGGTGACTGAAGGTGAAGACACTGTTAAGAAATGGTCTGCCGAGGACTGTGTGGTGGTGCTAGGTAAAAGGCCATTTCTTTAGAATGAGTCAAACTTTTCTTTAGAGCAAAAGCCAGACGTGACTAAATGCTCAGATGTTTAGATTTCGTAGCTCCTGGAACACTTCATTATGAAAGTGCCTATGGAAAAAAATAGTGTGTTAATGATGAGTTGAAATTCTGTAAACCCCCCCTCAATTCCTCTGCCCTCCTTTTCCGAGTAGTTTTTAATACTTGAATGTTGATAAAGCCAGTTTGAGGAATGAGTTTTTTTTTTAATTAAGGAAAATTTCAAGCATACATAAAAGTAAAGGGAACTTTATAATGAATGAGCATATAATCATCACCCAGGCACAATAATGAGCAGAGTTGTACCATACTCATTTCATTTATCGCTCCTCCCCTTTGTTCCTGACATATTTAAAATTCCCAGACATGGTGTTATCTCACCCCTATATACTTCACTATATAACTGTAAAAGCCCGTTAGATGTCTTGCGTATCTGCAATGCCGTCATCATCAGAGCTAACAATAGCACTTGGTTATCCTCTCATTCTCTGCACTCTAATTTTTTAATGATGAAAAACAGGGTCATACCAAAACCTACGCGTATTAGAATTCTCTTTTAGAAATACTCTGGGCATGGAATTTGGACTGTCAGCCTATGAATTGGATAATAATTGGATTCATTATTGGATAGAAACATTGAAAACTGCCTTCCTCCTTCTGGCTATACAACTTGAGAATTGAGGCCCATATCTGACTGTGAATTTCACTGTAATAAAACTTACTGATTTTGTTCAACAACTGTCTATTGAGCAGCCAGTGCATATAACTTTAAGGAAGTGAGTTGACCAGCAGATGACCACTCACCAACTCCTGGTCTTCCCGCAATTCTGTTGGTTTCACCTTTGTGAGTGTGTCACCAAGGGAGTTCGCTTAAGGCTCACAAAGCCACCAACGAGTCCCACAGGCCTTGCCCCTGGTGGTTGGTTTAAGCCCACGTTGCATGACAGGAGTTGGTTGGGTGTCACACAGCTCTCGCATCCAGCCCTGCTACTTGCTAAGCTCAGTGACCTTGTGCAAGTAAATCTCTTGTCTTCCCTGAGCTGCAGCCGGCTCCCTGGGGTTGTTGGGAAACAGTGAGATAGCAGCCAGCAGCCTGTACAGGGCACAAGTGGTCAGTGGGCAGGCGTGGCTGATGCCACATACACACTTAACTGTTTCCTGTGTACATTCAGATCTAGAGGCGAGGGAAGGCGAGTATTGGGGGAAGTGGGGGGTTTCCTTCGGGACAGGCTTTGGGAGAAATGTGGCTTTTTAGAGCTGCTTTCTAAAGAATGAACTGTGGGTTTAGACCAGCAGTGAGACTTGGCACATCGTAAGGGGGTGTGTGGGAGGGAATCCACTTAGCTGGCTCGTTCGCACACCCGCGTTGCCATGGGGTCTGGACCACGGTAGGAGAGCTTCGTCAGCCGGCCCTTTGTGCTTGTGTCACACGGCACATCACACGGTAGTCTGTGTCTAACGGTCATAAAGCCCATTCTTCTGTCTCTGATTTGAATTTCTGATTGTAATTTAAACTTCGTTTTCACTTATTCATATTAAACCAACTCAAACTGAGCATTTTAACAATTCTTTCATAGGCCCGAAGCTGCCCAGCCGGAGTTCCAAGGCCTGGGGCCTGGCTTCTCAGGCTACACAACCTATGGGTGGCTGCAGCTCTCCTGGTTCCAGCAGATTTACGCACGGCAGTACTACATGCAATAGTGAGTCCCTCCCTGCCATGCAGGGTGGCGTGGGGAGGTGGCCGGGGCTCCCAGAGAACTGAGGGGAGTCCCATCCATGCTACCTGTGAAGTTAGAGATGCGAGCACGAGTATATTTTCATCTGTGCAGAGCCCTGCTCTGTGTGGTTCTGTGGGTAGAATAGAGTATAAAGGATAACTGCTACCTCATTTATGTCTTGATGTCGGGGTACATAGTTTGATGACTTCATTTAGAATATGTTACTTTCTTTACAATGCGTGGTGTCTTTAGAGTTTTGTGAAAATGTTAATTTGCTGCTGCACCATGCTGTTATGGTAGCCTCGATGTTTAAGTCCAGATGAAATTGATCATGTGGCTTCTCTCAGGAGCAGAAAAGTGATGTATAGGTATGACTGTTAGTAAAGAAGTTCTTCACTAACGTAAAGAAAAGTTAAGTTTGTATGTACCTACTTATAATTCTTAACTGTAAAAGGCCCCTCCATAAATGAGATGAGAACCACATTCCTCACGCTGCTTTGCTCTCAACAGTACCTGCCTCTGTTGTTTCCACTTCAGTTTAGCGGCCACTGCTGCGTCAGGGACTTTGGTTCCCTCTCCAAGTGCACAAGAGATACCTGTGGTTTCGGCACCTGCTCCAGCCCCTATTCACAACCAGTTTCCAGCTGAAAACCAGCCAGCCAATCAGAACGCTGCTCCTCAAGTGGTGGTCAATCCCGGGGCCAATCAGAATTTGCGGATGAATGCACAAGGCGGCCCCATCGTGGAAGAAGATGATGAGATAAATCGAGATTGGTTGGATTGGACCTATTCAGCAGCCACGTTTTCCGTTTTCCTCAGCATCCTCTACTTCTACTCCTCCCTGAGCAGATTCCTCATGGTCATGGGGGCCACCGTGGTTATGTACCTGTAAGCAGATGGTTTTGCTTGTCTTTTTTTCCTTTACCTCAAATTACACGTCACGGTGACTCAAGCAGTTACATAGTACGGAGCACGTACTATGTGCCAGGTGCTGTTCCTGTTGCTGGGTTACAGTGATGAATGAAACATAGCCCCTGCCTTCAGGACCCTGACAGGCCAGTGGGGAAGTCCGGGAGACGGAGAGACTTCAGGTCTCTGCAGATGGGCCTTTCTGGGAGCTTCTAATCAGGGTGCTGCTCCGACTAGTGAAGGGGAGCGAGGGAGACCTCATCTAACGAGAGGACCCTTAAATTCTTAAGTCTCACTGTGATGTTCGCTAAGGTGGACTTGTGTGTGCTTCCTTTGAAGGCATCACGTTGGGTGGTTTCCATTTAGACAGAGGCCGGTCCAGAACTTCCCAAATGACGGTCGTCTTCACGAAGCCGTAAATCAGGACCCCAACAACAACTTACAGGTACGGCACTTCCGGTGGAGCCTGCGGGCTTGGCGTGAGAGGCCAGGCTCTCAAATCCATAACCTTCGAATATCCGGTGTCATTGTTTCCCCTTTTATAAAGCTGAGTCTTTCAAGTTTTTAAAGAATTTTATTCTTGGAACAATAGCTGCTTTTAAAATATTAAATGTGTCATAGCATCTATCAGGTATTTTTGTCATGTGGCTGTGGCAGTTTGTATTTTGGCGTATGTGACTAATATTATTTTAAACTCACTATTTTGAGTGGTCAGTGGTCCATAATGATGTGTTAGACTGTGGGAACTGCTAATGGATAGTTACTCTAATGAAGGATTGAGAGCAGGAGCATGTGTCACAGAACAGAGTTCCTGGAAAATAACACACAGAGAGAGAATTTTTATAAGGCAGTTTAATGCGTAATTCTAAAGGATATTGTTTTAGAATATAAATCGGCACCCTAGTATCTGTTTTTAGAACCCTGGGTTTTCATTGTTAGCGTTTTTTAAACTCAGAACACTGCCAAAATTAGAATATCCATATTTAATAAAGAGCTTAACTTACTCATTTACTAATAGTCGAAGATCTCATTATGTCATTTGTTCTGATACTTGCTGCTGGGAATATTCAAAACTAGGAGCCTGTCAGCAGCACAGCTGGCCTGAGAGGGACCGCCGTCCAGCCTGGGACATCGTCCTCCAGGGTCCTGCCTGTCGGGCTGTTTCGCACATGGCATAGGCACCCAGGGGTTCACTCTGCCATTGCCTAGCGCTGTTGGGTGTTTATCACGGTCCTAATTGTTTTCTTATCACTTCGTTACCTACAGGAAGGTCCTGATCCTGAAATCGAAGACCCCAACTATCTGCCTCCAGAGAGGGACGTACTGGATGGCGAGCAGACCAGCCCCTCCTTCATGAGCACCGCCTGGCTCGTCTTCAAGACTTTCTTCGCCTCTCTTCTTCCAGAAGGCCCCCCAGCCATAGCAAATTGATGCCGTTTGCTCTCTGGCTGCCGGAGGCTGTGACAGGCATGGACTGCGTCATTTGACTCCAGCTGGATTTCTTCACCTGGACATGGCAATGGCACAGAATTAGTAAAAGAACCAGCAAGGAGGAGGATATATGCTTTTGTGATCAAACAAAAGCAGAAAATAAGACACGAAGCCATGATACAAATTGATGAACAAAAATGCCTAAGGCTTCTCATGTCTTTATTCTGAAGAGCTTTAATATATAGTTTAATAGGCATAGTAAGTAGAAGGCATTAGTGTCGCATGTTTATGCCTGAGGAATTTTTTTCAGCTGTGTGTGTCTGCATGTGTTTGTACATAGATGTCAGATGCAGAAATGGTTCTGCTGGTACGATTTGATTCCTGTTGGAATGTTTAAATTACACTAAGTGTACTACTTTATATAATCAATGAAATTGCTAGACATGTTTTAGCAGGACTTTTCTAGGAAAGACTTCTGTATAATTGCTTTTTAAAACGCAGTGCTTTACTTTAAACCAAGGGGGACTTTGCGGAGGTGGAAACCTTTGCTGGGTTTTCTGTTCAATAAAGTTTTACTATGAATGATGCTGGCAGAGACTCTTAGCAGTTTACTCTGGGGTCCATTGTCACTGGATCGTCAACAGCTGAGTTGCTGATTTTTAAGTAACCTGAATGTTTGGCTTCTCTGTATGAAAGGACAGTCTGTACTACTGAAGAATGACAAGGTAAGGCCATGTGAGTTTTCATTTCCTACGAACGTACTTGCGTCTGCCCTCATTTCCCGATTTAAATGGTACTGGCTTATGTAGTAACCCATCAAAGTTAAATTCCACAAATCAGTGGCATCAAGTATCTTCCACCCTGGTGATGCTGAGGTGGTTTGACCTGCTGCAATGTCGTGCTTTTGTAAGCCGAGCTTCCTTTTTAATTCTTTAATTGCTAGTTTTGTGACTAATCTTAAAAGCCAAGTTCTGTGTACTTTTCGCATGAATGATATTATCGTTTGAATGCTGAAGGCCTGGACGGTGTTCTTCTTGGCAAAGCAAATCAGCTTCTTGTATCATGGTTGTGATCATTTAAATTATTCATTACTGGAAGTATTGCTACGTCAAACAGACATTCGTTAAACAATCCATAACAAGACGCTGGGGAGGTACAAAGGTGTTTTGTGTATGGATGTGTTTTACAAAGCCAGCTGAGATAATTACATAGAGGGTTAGGTGGTATACAGTTTTGAATAACAGAGAAGCTGTCCGAAGACAGTGACCACTGACAATCTATGAAGCCAATATTTGCTTGAAGGAAGAAGTGGTTTGGGATTGGAGTTTTACAAGTGAGGAAGTGGGTCGGAAATGATGGGAGGAGTTTGAGGAGCTGGAGAGAAGGGTCACCGCTAAAGCAAAAGCACAGCCGTGACTTGTCCCAAAGCGGGATTTTTGCCATGCTTGGTGCTTTGTGAAAATGACCAGTAAGAGTTCACACTAAGGCTTTGTTTCTCTAGCAAGAGAGAATAACCAAGTTTATTGCATACATATGTATGGGAACCCCACATACGTGAGAGGGTCGGAGACAGAAAAGGAACGTGGGTTTATAAGATGTCCTGAGCTAGGGATGACGTAATGGGGGCCTCAAAGGGTCATTGCAGGATGATAAGAGCAGAAGTTTAATAAATAGAGGTTTATCCTGCCCTGTAGATAGATGAAAAGAGGTGATCTCTGACAACCAGTATGGACAAGGCCCCTCATCCAAGTTCTTTAGGTAGTTAAGGGAGGGACAGAAGTTTCTCTTGAGCCTGCGGCTAAAGTTTTCTTTAGATTAAAGCAATCTGCAGGCCGCAGGGGCACACCTTGGGGGCGTAACTTTGAACCCCCACAGTTCCCTCCTCTGAAACTTGCCTGGCTGCTCCACATTCCAGAAGTTGGGTTGGTAGATGGTTCTATATCTCATTAAGCCAGCCTCACTCAGTTTTGACAGAAGTTCAGTTAAAGTTGCATCTCATTTTGGGAGGCAGCGATGCTCCTGGGCTCCCAAATTTAAGCCTACGGTACAAGCTGTCAGGCATATAATAAGAGGCAAAAGAAAAACAAAGGTTGATGATCGGAGCAGACTATAATCTCAGTTTTGGGTTCAGACAGGGGGCAGTCAAGGAGATCTCTAGATGTCGTTGTCTCCGGTCATCTTCAGATGGAGTGAAGGCAGGCAGCAGTAAATCTGCTAGGTTCTGGTCTGCAGTTTGGCTGGCTGGTGATCTTTCTGCAGCAGGCATGAAGCTTGTCCACAGATGAGCTGTTGTGGCGATCTCTCCAAATTTATGTCACATTGTTCCACTTTGGCTTGCGTAGCTTTGGGAAGAGGGCAGTTTCAGATCTCAGTGGTTCCAGGCCAAAGGATGGGAAAATGAAGATATTAGTTCAGAGTTACACAGCCAAATAGTTAAGAAAACAAGAAAAATTCAGGGTCCAGTCCAGTTTATAGGTAGAGAATTAAAAACTCAAAAGACAGTAAACAACATTAGAATCTGGTATCTACAAAGGTATTTATAGTTTCTATTGAAACAATTTTTTCTCTCTAAAATCACCTCCATTTTATTACCATATTAAGACTCATTTATTAGCAAAATAGATCTAGTTTCAGTAAAGTTGGCCCGATTATTTGTATAAGTCCAACAAGAATTGTAATTTAACCACACAGGCTCTTTTAAATCCGCTTTGCTGGAATTTCCCCTAAGGAATCTTCAGATGGAACTTTACAAGGTCTCTCAAGACCAGAAAAGCCAAAGCAAGGACTTGCCATCAGGCACTGCCTACAATATCAAGGGCGTCACTCTCTTCCGAGGTCTCCAGAATATTCTGAGTTTCTTTCTTTGCATCTCGCAGGGAGCAACCTCCATTCCTTACCTGGAAAGACGTACGCAAGGCATCAGGCTGATTTCCCAATGCTTATTTATTGGCTTCCAAAGTCAATCTCAATTCCTTAAGGCTTTCTAGCCACATCTGTCTATTCGTGTCTCTGTCAAAATGTGACATTCCAGTCAAAGCCTTGGTAGTATAACTAGTTTTCCAAATGTGTCTCGTTACAAGGAGAACAGGTTCTTATTGAACTCAAGCAAAAAAAAATCATATTGTCATGAAAATAAGAATACTCATAGAGAAGAGGGATCCGATTCTTTAAGGATCAAGCAGAGAGAAAAAAAAGTTTTCAAAACTGCTTCCAAAGATGAAATTCACCAAATTGCTGTCATGCATAGTTGAAGAGAAATAAGTTTCCTTTTATCTGTAGAACAAAAGGTTTTAAAAATCAGCAATATTTCAAATAAAACATTATAAAATTATAACCCTTCTCATCAGTTCATTCAGTCCTACGTAATGAAACTTCTGCTTGAATTCAGTTTTCCTATGAGTCCTCTCAGCCCTGCCTGATAATTGAGATCGACAGGGTCAGTGGTAATGGCCAGAAGTTTGCAAGGCTGTCAGGGAAGGTCCAAGGGATTTGCTCAGTGAGGTGGGTACCCCAATCACTAGAGGTTTTAGATGGACACCCCAAGTGGGAACACATTTCTAACAGTTTCTTTGCCATCGTAAAAGCATCAGCCTGTGGCAGGGACTTCAAGTAAACCAAAAAATATATATGTATGTTTATAAGAACATAGCGATAACCTTGACTAAGTGGCAGTTGAATGAAGTTCAGCCCAAAGGGCCTGTGGTGGATGAAGGCATGCAAGCACTGAAGAAGAGCTGAGAACAACCAGGCGGCCATGTTGGGTTTCCTGGAGCCCCAACTATTCACTGAATTGGCAGTCATGGTTTACCCATCTTAATTTCCTTTTCTCAGGAACAGACCATGGCCATGTTACAAGAACATCAGGATGGCAAACATCTGGCAGTGAGGGGTCGTTTTTGCAAAAACAGAATGGACTTTATCCACGTGTACCCCAGTTTTGATGGCAGACAGCTTATGCCAGGACTTTGCAGATTTTCGGGAATTTCACGTATATTTCTGGAACAGTTATAACAAATATAATTATTTATATTATAACAATACGTTATAATCACTTCCTTATTTACAAAGCTTCCCATGTAATTTTAGTCTATCAAATAGGCTTAATTGGTTTAATACTTTTGCAAGGATAGAAAAATATTTTTGGGTTCCAGGGACCCTTCTGAAATATCTCAAGGTTATTCCCAGACCATGACTCTGTTTATAATTAAAATTTTGGGAAGTGTGTCAAAATATATCAAAAAGTTTGGACATTCGACTAAATAGAATAAGCATCATGAAACAATTCTTAATTGTCCATTTACGCAAAGTGACGATGAAAGGAAGATTTGAAGCACAAATACAGAAATTTACATAATCGTTAGCAAAACTTAGTTCTTACTATTGAGGAGATTTAGCGTTCTTAGGTAATAAAGGACCTGATCAAGACAACATAAAACACAGAAAATTATTTTGGTAAAACACAGGATCTTTGCTTTCTAGACAGAAAACCTTTTCATCATATCAGTACCGGGCCAATAGTGCTTTACTACAAAGACAGAAGACCAAACTTTTGTATCAGCTGATTTTTGATATTCAAATTCACTTGATTAAATGTATTTCCATCTTATTCAGCTCGCTCTCACAGAAAATTTCTCAAGATTCCTTTCTGTGTTGCTTTGAGGACAGTCTTGTTCTCTCTCACTCACTCAGAAATAATCAGGACCAAATTACTTCACTTCCCTTAACAAAAACACACCTCCATATATCTCATTCCTTTCGAAGGCCTTTTTACAGTCTTGGGTGGAAAAGCCTACTTCTTTTCGGAGGAGGGGACCATCACCCTTTGGCGAGAGGCCTGGAGCCCCAGGCAGCTGGCAGTGCCCTCTTGCTTCTAAAGGAGTGGGGCCTCTCTCCCTGGGGTGTCAGGTTGTGGCGATTAGACTCCACATTCCATGGGCCCAAAATAGTCCCAGGACGGTGCTCCTGGGGACAGCTGACAAGTGTTCAGACTGGCCCAAGCCCCACTAGGGCAAAGCGGGGAAACTTCAGGCAATAATAGATAAGGCTTAAGATGGCTGACAGGTGGGGGGCATGGCAGAAATGTCAGTGCTTCCACAACAGTTGCTAAATGTAGTATAATAATGGACTAGGGCCCACTAGCAATATTTAGGAAATTATTGGTTTGGATCTCCATGATTAAGCAGCAATTAAATAGCTAAGAACCAATAAAACACGAATTTCAGGCCAGGCCACAGCAGCTTATTAAGTTTGCATTTTCCAAGGTGTTTTTTTGTTTTGTTTTGTTTTGTTTTGTTTTGTTTTGTTTTATTTTTTGAATCCTAGCTCTAGAGGAGAAACACTCCAAAAAAAAAAATGAGCTCAGGGTCAAGTAAACTTGGAAGCCTCAAGCTGATCCAAGGTCATAGGGTTCTTCAGTCTAGGACCTCTGGGGCCGTCAGTATGCTGATGAGCCTAGAGGAGGGGTATGGTCTGCAGCCTCTCCCTGTGAACAGGCCAGGGGCTGAGCTGAGGTTTGGGGAAAATGCAATTATGTTAACATCGATGGACACCTTGCCTGGCATTCTAAGTAGCAAATGGATACTTGGTAAGAAGTGACATATTACATAGTAACAGTGGAAATCAATGAACTGACATGTTACATAGTAACAGTGGAGAGCAGTATTCTTTGTATAGCCAGGAGGGAGATAAGAAGCCATAATGTCCACAGTCTGATTGACAAGCGAGAGGTTCCAGGTCATGCTTGCCAGTAGAAGCTGCTTTTTCATTCATCTCTAAGGTCGCTAACCCTTGGCCTGAAGAATGTAATAGCCTCCCCTGAGGTAGTTACCTCGAAAGACACTGCTGACTGTCTCAGAACCTACTCCCGCCCCAGGCAACTTTACTTCTAGACTCATAACGAGATTCAAGTGCTAGCAGGCTTCAAAGGGGGAGGTATCCTTTATACCTGCAAAGACCTTATTTCCAAATCATGTTCCAAGGCTCTGGATGGACATGTATTTTGGGGAGACACAACTCAATCCACGACAGAGAGAAATGACTCCACCTGGAGACACTGAACTGGAAGTGAGGATTGTCATCGGGCTGTTTTGAATTTCTGGTGCCTCTGAATCGACAAGACAAGGAAGGGAGTTACTCTCTTGGCTGGGGCGACGGAGGCCGATTATCGAGAGGAAATGAGGGTGCTCCTACTGCAGAGAAGATAAGGAAGAGGATTCTGAGGTGCTGACTTCTCAGGCTGTCACTTAGTACTGCCATAGCCTGTGACTAAAGTCAATGGAAAACTACAACAACCCAATTCAAGCAGGACAACTTAGTGGCTCGGGCTTCTCAGGAGGGAAGTTCTGGGTCACCTGACCAGGTAGAGAACCATGACCAGCTGAGGTGCTTGTTGAGGGCACAGAATACAAGTGAAAGAGGTCATTATATACTGGCTATATAGGACCGGTTGCAGAAATGAGAACTGCCGTTGCCATGAACATTTCTTCCTTATTTTTTTTATGAATATGTTTATGCAGTCATACACAACCTTGTATATTATATATAGATATATAATGCATATAAAGCAAATATATTTGTTTTCTTCTCTCTCCTTATTTAATGTAAGAAGAACTAATGATGGTTAACATTACATCATGGGATTTAAGTCACAGGATAGTAAGGAGAAGAGTGACCGTCATCCGAGGACTTGGCGTCCTCTTCTGGGGAGAGGGTCAGCGTGTTTTTGGTTATACACTGGACAGCCATGTCACATCAGATGGAAGTAGGACTTGGTTATTGTCTTTATCTGGAGATGACTGATGGTTTAAGAACCCTTGAATGGTACCAAGATGACAAAGGGCGAATTGTGATGGTTAGTTTGATGCATCGACCTGGCGGGGCCCAGTTATGCAATCAAACACGAATCCAGGTGTTGCTGTGAAGGTACCTTGCAGATGTGATGAACAGTTACAATCAGTGGACTCTAAATAAAGGAGATCATCCTCGATCATCTGCATGGCCCCATCCAACTCGCTGAAAGTTCTAACTAAACTCAGATTTCCTTGGGGAAGAAGCAATTACACCATGGTTTATACCACCAGCTTCTCTTCTCACGATCCCAGCCTGCCCACCCGCCCTCCAATTTCAGACTTGCCTAACCAGCCTCCACAATCAGGTACGTCTGCTCCTTGAAACAAGCAAACAAACAACCAATCTATCACTTCTGTTTCTCTGGTAGAACCCTGGCTGGCAAAGGGTCCCAGCTCTGGAGGTTATGGGGTGCAGCATATCAGCCAGTGGGGAGTTGCTTCCAGGCAGGCCACATTACTTCTTCAGAATCAGTGCCCCTCTGGCTCCACCTAAGACCAAAAGCATATGGGGCGGCTCCAGGAAAGGTGTAAGGCTTTGCTCTGGGCCAGCTAGACTCCATCCCTTCTCCAGGGGGTGGGCTTGGGGTGGGCTTGCCGGCAGAGACAGGCTCCACTGGAAGCACATTGTTAGCGGGGAGTAGTGGGATATAAATTGTGTGGGAACCTGGGGGGTGGAGTGGGGTAGCTGTCTCATTTGGTGACATCCATGAGTAGCTGGGCTCATAGGGGTACCCAGTGGCCCAGCAGCAGAGTCAGACTGTGATGCCCATTGCATACATGCAACCACGGGGGGCTGGGTGTGTTTCTGCAGAGCTCATGGGCGGGCATGTGTACCATACAATCATATGAGTGCTGACTGTATGGTACCAAGTCATCCCAGCGGGATGGCAGAGGCTCCACAGGGAACAAGTAGATATAAAATGACAAGTGCTAGGGGTGGGGGGCGGGGAAAGCATAGGTGGGGAGAGCACAATGGGACGGGGGAAGGGACAATGGTTATACCGAGGTAGGGGAAGGCCTCTGAGGAGGGGAATGATGAGCTGGAGCAAACCAAGCAGAGGTTTGGGGGAAGCGCCTTCCCAGTAGAAAGACTGGCAAGTGCAAAGGCCCTGAGGCCAGAGCAAGCTCAGCATAGCTACTGTCCTGCAGACTGAGCCCAGGAGCTGGATGGGATTTGAGACCCACAGGGGGCGGAGCCAGATCGTGCAGGAAATCCGTGAGGCTCACTCTGCTCTGTGTGTGACCATGGCTGTAATTAATGTAGGGCTGGGGAGGGACCTGCCAGAGAGGGGGCTGAGCTAGCCCTCCCTTTGGGGACAGCATCCTCCCACACCTGCAGCCCCAGCTCCCTGCCCGAGGACTCTGAGGAGGAAGGACCAGCCGTCTGGTGCCAAGGCCCTAGCAATGGGTAAAATACTGACATTTAATAATAATAATAATAAAGGCACATAAGGCTCAAAATTCAAAAGGCCCCAACCCAGACACCCAGCTCCTCCCAGAGGCAGCCCATGTCTTCAGGGGTACTTAGTGCAATATCAAGCAAAAGCCTATGTATAGGACTCTTTATTGGGTCCCTTCCCTTTATCTTCTTTGGTGCAAAGGACAGAAGTCAACCTTTTCCCATTTTACAGGTGAAAATACTGAGGTTCAGTGATTGGTCACTGAGAGAGCCAGTGACCGATCCATGGTGACACAGTGAGTGACTTGGGGGCCGGCTAGACCCTATCCCTGAGTCTCACTCTGGCGTGCGAAAGCCCTGGGCACAGAATGCAGACCTCGTAGTTTAAGTCCTGGCTCCGGTGTCCATTGGCTGCATCACCTAGAATAAGTTATGGCACCTCTCTGAGCTCACACCCCCCCACCTATAAAACACAGAGGATAGAGGATGGCTGCTTATGGGGTTATCATGAGAACGGAATAAGATAAAGCATGTAAAGAACTCAGCACAATACCTGGCATTTCTGCTCTAGTCAACAAGTATTTACTGAGTGCCTACTATGTGCCAAGCACCTACTATGTACGGATACAATTACTCAACACAATAAGAGCATAAGGAGGCTAAATACAATAATCTCTAAACCAAAATGAGAGACACGTGCCTCTGGGGGGATGCAAGATGATGTTACATGGTGCACAGATGCAGCATTAAATACCATGGAATACCCCAGTTTTCCAAATTACAGCGAGGGGACCCCAGTTTTCCAAATTACAGCGAGGCGAAGGCTCGATGCTAGAGTATCTTTAATACCCACAAAGCTCTCTTCCTTTCTAAATTGAATTTTAATTTGCATGCAACAGCAGGCCTACAACTTAGGCAAGGATATAACATCTTTATTGTCATTCTATTCTGGCTTCTTTCTATGTATGGCAAGTGAGTGATAAGCTTTATCTTTAGATACATTTACTTAAGTGAAAAGGAAAAGAAATGCATTTTTGGAAAAAAAAGCATTAAAGAAGCAATTATCCAGATATATAGAAGAAGGTGCAAATGGTCAGGGGAGATGAGCAGAGGCTGGGCCCCCTGGTTAGATGTCCGGCTCTGAAACAGGAGACCTGGGGAGGCTGCAGCAATCAGGGAGGACTCTCTGTCCCGTGGAGGCGGCAGACACGCATATGCGAGCTGCAGGCCTGTGCTGCCCAGGAGCTGTGCTTACTGCCTCTCTCCTGCTGGCAGCACCCAGGCCAGCCCCAAAGACAGGGCATTGTCCCAGGCAGGCATCATGTGCCTGCAGTGTAAGTGCCACCAGCAGCGCTCTGTGCAGGCCCAGAGCCCCTTCCGAGGGTGGCCCCCCGGGCACGAGCCTCCCTGGCCAGGGCTGCCACACTTCAGCACAGAGACAGACCTCACCTTCGAGGTCAAGCTCTTTGGTGAGAAGGTCCCTGTGGGAGTGCAAACAGCCAGAGGTAGGCGTTTGTGTTTGTCTGGGGTTCGAGTCAAGGTTCAGAGCAGAGCCAGGATAGGGGGAGAAGGTTAGAATGTTGGGGATCATTCTACGGCTGAGGTCAGGTGTCAGCATGAGCCCAGGCTGGGGAGGCTCTGTCACGGACAGCTATGTGACCTTGACCAGCTCCCCTCCCCTCTCTGGCCTCAGCCTCTTGCTCAGTATGATAAGGGCACAGGGAGGTTAAATGCAAGGATCTTTACTGGATCCCAAAGTGTGAGCCCCAGGACTGTCATAGTATGGTCTGGGTGAGGCTGGGCTTACTGCATGGCTGGGCTGGGGGACTGCCATTTGACTAAGATCGTGGGGTTCCTGTGTGTCAGGGTCCAGAGGCTAGGGTACGACCCAATCTCTGGGTGAAAACAGGGGACGAGATCAGAGGCCAGGGCTCTCTCTGTGTCCCCTGAGCATAACGGTCCAATTTACACCAGAGCGAGGCCCTATCCCAGAGACGCTGAGCCATAGCCAAGGCTGGGGTTGAGGGCTGGGCCTAGATCTGCAGCCCCTCACCACTGCCCTCCCTTCTGGTCAACCAAGAGACCACCAAGGTGACTTGGACAGTCTTCTGGTCAAGTAGCTACCCTGATATCAAGGGTAGGCGGCCATGATAACCCTTGGCCAAGTCCATTATGGCCTGTACAAGTGAGTCAGGCCAGGGGTGTGGACAAGCTGGGGATTAGGAGGCAGTAGCCTGAGACTTGCCCCCATCCCCGAGAGAGGAAGGGCAGCCCTGAGAACTCAAGCCTGTCCGCCTGACTTGGCACATAGGGTAGAAGCCTGGTACTGCTGCTATCACCACCCCGCAGCCTTGTGGGCATTTAATGCAGTGTATCAACCTCTCCAACAGTCCAGTGAGATTCAGGCTTTGGAGGGGCCCTTTCCCACTACCCTGGGCAGATGGGGGTCTTACTTGGGGTAAAGGGGGGCCAGATAGACAGATCTCTTGGCAAAATGGCTTTCCTGACCTGACTGGAACTGAGATTATGCTAAGAGCCAGGCGCCTTTGCAAACAAGATCTCATTTTGTATTCGTCCCCTCCCTCTAAGAGCCCTGCTCACCAAACAAGGAAACGGGAGCTCAGAGAGGCTAAGCAGCCTGGAGGTCGCACAGCAAGGCAGGCTCAGGTGCAAACCCAGGTCTTGGCACAGTTTGGTGCCTGGGTCATCATCCACCCCGGGCCCCTCAGGTGGCACGGGAGCCTGGGACCCTGTCTGTGTGCCTGTCTGAGGCCCCAGAAGTTGGGAAGACACTTTAGGGGGACCTTATCTTTGTCCTAAAACCAGCCTCCTTCTCCCAACCCTCGCAAACCAGGCTCCATACAGGTGGATCCTGCTTTACACGGATAACCCGGTGCGGGAGTCGGCGTGAGCGTCTTATGGCCACTAGAGGGCGCCGGTGATGCTAGAATGCCGCTTTGCTTTCTGTGAGAGAAGCTCTTGCTATACTAGGGGTTCAAGTGGGGGTGTTCCAGGTTCAGTGGGGGCTGTCCCAGCCCTTCGCTCTCGGGCTCAGTCTCCCTCTGTAAAATGAGGATAAAGCCATGCTAGACCTAACGTCACAGAGGCCAGAGATGGCGAAGTCGCCCGAAAAAGTTAAAAGAGAAATTATCCTTAATACATCTTCGAGAATTCCCTAAGACCCAGCGACCATGGAATAGATTTCATTAATGTGTGAGCGATATCCAAAAGAGACATGGGCGGAGTAGGGATAAACTATTACCAGCCGTGATTGACACTGGATGAAGCTGAGTGACAGGTGCAATGAGGAGTCTTTTTACCGTACTGAACGCAGGTGAGGAATCGGGGGTCTCGGGTGGGCACGACGAAGGATCTGTGCCACAGGGACCCGATCAGAGGGGAGTCTCAGTGGGGACCCCCGGAGGCAAAGACCAGAGGGCAGAAACCGGAGGCAGAGAGGTAGGCGCTGGTGAGACTCTGGAGGCGTGGCTGCAGAACACAGCACGACAAAAGCTGCTACTGTGCCCCAAGCGTCCACCGGGTGGCACTATCGTGGAACCCGCCAAACAGGGAGGGAAACGGCTCAGACTGCAGAGCTGGGACTTGATCCCCGCTCTCTGCCCCGGCCCAGACCCTGTGGTATAAGCCACTGCGACCGACTGGGCAAGCGGGGAGAGTCCAGTTCTGTTCAATTCTGTCACATTCCCTGTTGAGAGAACAGGAGAAGGAACTCTCCTTGTACCTATTACCCAGCTTCACCCAACACGCATCACCGCCAACAATACTTTATCTCTACTCCACCCATGTCTAGGGTGGATAGCAGGTACATATTAATGAAATCTATTCCATGGCCGTTGGGTCTTAGGGAATTATTGAAGCTATATTAAGAATAATCTCTCTCTCTTTTTAACTTCTTCGGGCGACTTTGCCATCTCTGGCGTCTGGGACGTTAGGTCTAGCATGGCTTTCTCCTCATTTTACAGAAAGGGAAACTGAAGCTCGAGGTCACACACAGAGAGCCTGATAGGTGTCCTGCTCCCTCTGGGGAGGCAGGGAGGCTGGACTCCAAGCCCTGGCCTCAGTGGAGAGGGAAGGCTGTGCAGAGAGCCTTCCCCGGCCTGGGAAGATTCCGGGGTCAGGGGCACCAGAGCTGGCTGCACTCCCGGCTGGCCTGGGCACTGCCCAGGGGCCACGTCTGCCCTAACGTGGAGCTGGGGCCTCCGAAGCCTGCAGCCTGGCGGTGTGGACCCTGATGCCCCTGACTACCTCCTGTCTCTCCGTGAGCTGCTCCTGCACTTGCAAGGGAAGTGTGAGTACGTAAGCACATCCATCGTCTCTGTGGCCCTTGTGTCACTACGGAGAAAACAGATAAAATGCAAATCTGAATGTGGGACTAGCCCGTGAGGATGAGAGCCACATCTGTCTGTTCACCCCACGTAGCGATGGGCACATAGTAGGCATTCAGGAAACATCTGCCAAATGAATGAAAGGCCAGCTGGGAGGAGCCTCTAGCTCTGAGTGCAGCTCTTCCTCAGTTTCCTCGTCTAAACTCTGGGCTGGATGCTTTCCAAGGCTCCTCTAGGGACACGTGGGAAGGGCAGGGGACGGGTCCAGGCCACACCCAGATTTCTCCAGGGTATATCATCTACAGGAAGTTCTCATAAGACATCTCTCTGCCCACCTTCTTGCCTGGATTCCTGAGGGACTCCTGTGTGCTGTACTTCTGGATCTCTGAGCAAGTCCTCACTCCCTGGCCAAGGCCACCTTCCAGGAGGGCCACTTCACACGCAGCCCAGCCGGGAACAAGTTCAAGGTGAGTGGGGTGAACCTAGCTGCTGAGGAATCCTGTCCCTGACACCCCACCCCTCTCCCTGCAGTTTCCTTCTGAGGGGTGACTTCCTATCACCCCTAATCTTTCTCTGTCTCTTCTTTTTTTAAAAAAAAAATAATTATTTTAATTAGTTTCAAGTATACAGTGCATTGGTTAGACACCTATATGGTTCATAACAGGGGCCATGCTGATCTTCTCTGTATCGTTCCAATTTGAGTGTATGTGCTGCCAAAGCGAGCACTTTCTCTGTCTCTTCTTAGGCAGCGCTGAAAACCCAGGCCTTCAACACCAACCTGGAAATCTTTCAGGAGTAACCTGCCCCTCCCCACTGCCCCCCACCACCCAGCCTGGGTCTTACCTCACGCACACCCAGTCCTGCTCTAGTTTCAGAAACCCCCACACAGCCAATCACAGGGAGCAATTATCATAGATGCTTTATAGTTATTGCTTCATTCAGTGCTCATGACGGCTCTGTGAGCGATACCCTTCGTGGCCCTCATTCACACATGGGTGTTAGTAAGTAGCAGAGCTGAGTTTGAGCCCAGCTATAAGCTCCCCTGCCAGGTGGGCATTCGCCAGGCCACAGGGACTTGTGGGGGGACTGGAACCCCATGATCAACCCCAGGCTCAGAGTCCCAGCAATAGGATGTGACTGTCAATTACTTTTAATTCCAAAGCCAACCTCAGGCGGGCTCCTTGGAGGTCCCAGCCTCTGCCTGCTCTGTCTAGCGGCAGTGCTGTCCACCATCCACTCCTCAGTGCAAGGTTCCACCAAGAATTCATGGTCCTTCACCTTTCTGGGTAAGCCTCCCTCACTTCCTCGCCCACCTTGATGGCATCCTCAGTCCTTCTCTCCCACCCTCCAATTTCCAGCTGCCCGCTCCTGCCCATCTCCCACCTCCCTCTCCACAAACAGCCTTGCCTTCTACTTCCCAGAACGCTGGGCAGTGCCATCAACAGCACCCCTCCCTCAGCTTCCAGCTGCCAGTCATACTGACTCACCTGCCCTCTTGCTCGCCATCTCCTGTTCCAACAGAGGACAGCCCTTCCTCCCGTCTAAACTGCAGCCTACCCTTCCAGCCCTCCAATTTAGCTCTGTGAATGACTCTCTCCCTCCAAGTCCACAGCTCAGAATCTCAGGCACGCCCTCGACCTGCTCCCTTCCCTCCGCCCCATTACCGAGGCCTGTCCATCTTGTGTCCTCAGTATGTCTGGAGTCTGCCCACTTTTCTCCTGTCTCCATCTCCACCCCAGGCCAGCCTACCATAATCTCTTGTGGGGGCCTCTGAGCATCCTGACGTCCCTTGTCATCTGCTCCTCACAGGAGTCTCAAGAAGCAAAACCGATCATGCACTCAGCTGCTTAAAACTCATCAAGGATAAGAGTCTTAGGATGATGGCGAAATTCTCTGACATGGACTCAAGGAATTTGCATTTTCTGGCCCCTATCTATCTCTTGATCTAGTTGTTTTGGATTTGGTATCATTGTTCAGTTTACAAGGTAGTATCTTTGATCTGCTCTGAAAATTTCTCAGTCATGCTCTCTCCAATTTTTGTTCCTCCTCTATTTTTTTTTCACTCTTAACTTCTTGAATTTGCATTAGACACATGTTGGGCCTTCTCATCCCATCTTCCATGTCTCTTAGTTGCGCTGTCACCGTTACTATCTCTTTTTATCTCTGCTAAATTCTGGATCATTTCGCCACATATTTCTCTCAATTCACTCTTTCTTTTTGCAGCTGTGTCTAATCTCTTTGCTCATTCCCCGAGCTTTTTGCTTTAATATAATAATGCTTATTTCTAGAAAGTCTATCGAGTTCACTTTCAAATCTTACGTGTTCCCCCCGCCCCTCGCCCACCCCATCTCCCAGTCTTATGATTTCATTACAGCTCTATTTCTTCAATCCTGGAAAAATCAGTTCCTTGGTTGTTTCTTCCAGGTTGTTCTATTATGTCCAGTCCTTGCTCATCCTCCTGTTGCTCGTGTCTGCTAGACCTCTCACGTGGTGGATGGTTTCCTGGCGTTGTTTGTGATCTGTGGTGACTTGGAATTTGTTGTTTTTCTTTCTGTGGACGGACTCTGCTGCCTGGATCCGCCACGTTTGCGTAGAGAGCGGTTTTGCGCTTGCTCCTACCAGGAACCCCAGCGGTGACACCTGGCACTAGTCTGGACATGCTCTGCTGTTGGTTTCTTAGCAGAGGAAGTCTGACACCCCCCTGGCAGCACGAGCCTGTGCTTCCGAGCCACAGGTGCAGGGGTTTTGGGTTTTTTATTTATACCTCCCGACCTCAGCCAGCTCCCCCTGTGGCTTTCTTCGGTGGGTAGAGTTGTTAACTCTTCTTTTACTAAGCGGAGGTGTCTTTTTATGTTTGTTTGTCTGAAGGGAAATGTCTTAATTCCACCTCCCCATCTCATTCCTCTTTCTCTGAGGGTGTTAAAACCCCCAGGCCCGTGCGGTTTGAACCCACATCCTAGTCCTCGTGTCTCTGGGCCACCTAACTTAAAATTTGGGCTCTCTGTTTCCTCTTTGCCTCCAGTATTCGGGGTTGTCTTGTTCTTTCATTAGAGCTCAGCTATGTATTCAATAAAACTTTTTATTTTTGGTCGTAATATAGCCATTGATTTAACTGTTTGATGGGGAGAGGAGGCCTCTTTGAGCCCAGCCTGCAAAATCAGAGGTCCTGCTGACCTCCAGGCCACTTTAGGACACACTGCCCACCCCCTGGCTGCCTGCCCGTTCCCTACACTGGACATGCTCCCTCCACAGGGCCTTTGCACATGCCCAGAGAGCTTTCTGTCTCCTTTCCCCCATCTGATTTCTCCTCATCCTCAGGGGAAGCTTCCCTCACCCCCAACTAGGTCAGATCCCCTCTCCAGGGCTCCCAGACCACAGCCTGGCGGTACACCTCTCCTTTAAAATACTCATCGGGTACCATTTTACACTGAGTCCTGGGATTATCTGATAAACGCTGAACTTCCTGAAGGTAGAGACCATGTCTGTTTGGCTCTCCACTGTATCCCACCTCCTCACCTAGGGCCGAAGCCTAGTTAGCATTCCACGAATATTATTTAAAAAAAGAAAAAAAAAAGCAACAGCAGCATCTTTTGGAGGGTTACCATGAGGCAGGCTCTGTTCTAAGTTCTTTACGTGGATTAGCTCATTTCATCCTCACAGCAACCCTGAGAGCTAGGTACTGTCAGCACCCCATTATGCAGATGAAGAAGGTGAGGCACAGGAAGCTGAGTAAAGGCATCCTTACCCCCACCAGGGGGTGGGCAGGGCAAGGATTCGCTTCACTATCACACGAAGGAGAAAACCAAGGCTCAGGAAGCGCAAGAGTCATGCCCAGGTCGCTGGCAAATCGGTCGTGGGGTGGGGCCTAGGGCGTAAGACTCAGAGCCCAGCTTGGGCCCCAGCCACTGACCCAAGCTACTTCCTCTTTTCTTAGCCCTGGGAATCCCAAGTCAACTTCTTGTCCCTCCCATCTCCAGGGGCAGTGGCCACAGCTGTTCTGCGGGGTCCCTGTCCTGGCCATGGGACCCCCTCCACTTCTCCCACAGCTTCCAACGGCGTCCCCACCAACCAGGCCCAAGCAACTGTCTCCTACCACAAGATCTCCTGTTAGAACAATGCTATCATGGTCAGTTCTTCCGTGATGAAGTAATTCCTCTTCCTGTACCCAGGCAGGCCACTTTTTGTGGCCCACATTTTTGATGGGGTGAGGTGGGTGTGGAGGGAGACAAGGAGTGGGGGACCCAGCCCACACATGGGCCTCCAAAACCTCCAGATTCTTCCCACCACCTCTACTGTGGTTGGTTGTTTCTAGAACATGGCTGTCCTCCTGATGATCAAAACCATGATACAAGTTACCATCTGGGGGTACACATGGGGTTCTCATAGTTATAGTAATATTTCATTTCTTCAGCTGGGAGATAAGATGGGACAGCCCCCCGTCTATACCAATAGGACCACGTGACTTGCTAGATCCAGAATCTTGTGGATCTTATAAAGGTAGGGCAGAGTGTGTGTACACTCGGTATACTGCAGGACACCCTGACAGGACCGGGGGTGGCACCCCACAATCAAACACAGGGATATTCCTCCACATACGAATAGTCACATGCAGTGAGATAAAACACTATAAACAGCCTCTCATCCAAATGGCCAGGTTTGCTGACAAACCTGGGAAGAAATTTGCCATTTTCAGAGCTTATTTCATTTGGTCATTATAGATAAAGAATTGATCATCAGTCTTATGCCTAATGTCCCTTTTCATATCTTTGTTATTCCTTAATATATGAAAACTAAAGACAAAAATAATGCAGACACTTCATGGCAAATAGAGAAAAGTATAAAGAAAAACACCACAGGCATTCATAATCATGATTTATTTACCTAAGGGATTAGGGTTGGTATACTTTTATTGATCAAACTCCAAACTTTGTCTGAATTTCACCAGTTTTTCCACTGATATCCTTTTTCTGTCCCAGGATCCAGTCTAGGTTAACACGTTGCATTTAGCCTTTTAAAAAAATATTATAAAATTTTGGACTTTTATTTGGACTTCTTTTTTCTTATTTAGGGATCCAGAAAGTTCAGGGGACTCTAACCAACACCTACGAACCCCGCTCCTAGAATGTTCTATTTCATTTCCCCTCCCCTGACTTTTCCAGGAGTCTCCTCTCGTTTCTGGCTCCTGAGGACTTCTCTTCTCGCTTTGAGTCTGGCTGCGGAGAAAAAACACGCTTTAGGAGTCTGTTAACCAAGACTTCTGAGTGTTGGAGCACTTCTGGAAGGCAGTTTTAACTGGCTCTCAAGGGGCGGGGGGAGGGTTGTGGGAGGGTGCCTTAGACTTTGAAGGGACTTGAGCGGGGGAATCCCAATGCTGCTGAGAAGAGGGGTTGTTTAGGGGTGAGGGAGTTGCAGATCAGGCCGGGAAATGAGTCAAGATCATGTCTTCGTGCCTTAAAGGCCAGAAGGAGGCAGTAGAAGCTATGGAAGGCTTTGGGGTTGGGAGAGGGAGGAGATGATATCGTTGGCACTGGTTTGGGGATGGTTGGATTGCAGAGGCATTAAGAGAGTTAGAGTGGCCTTCAAGGGTCAGCTGGACCCATCCCTGCACTGCACAGAGGGAGCTTCAGTGGCTGAGAACCAGAAGGACATTTGTTCAAGGTCATATGTCATGTTCATACCAGGGTCAATAGTTTCTTGCACCCCCAGCACTTTGTGTGTGTGTGTGTGTGTGTGTGTGTGTGTGTGTGTGTGTGTGTGTGTGTGTGTGTATTTTCAACAATATCTGCTGACTTCTTGCTCTGGGCCAAACCTTTATGGTTCCTGACTTCATGAAGCTTATAGTCTAATGGTCAGAGATAGATGATAACTAACTAGCCAAACAAAAGACTATATAACCACTAACTAACTGTGCCTGGAGTTATAAAGAAATAAAAAAATGGGACATCAGAGAAGGTGCTTATACAGTCCGTAACTCAAAATCAAGAAGCTTTTGGAAGTTACCTAGTGCTGTGAGTCTCCTACTGCAGCATGTGTCAGCACTACATACACGGGTTGTTATGACTCAGATTCCTGGGCCCACCCTGGACTCTCTGGTTTGGTAGGCCTGCGTGAGGCCTGAGAATCTGCATATCTAACACACTACCTTTTGTGTGGTGCCTGTGCTGCTGGCTGAGGGTCCACACGTGGAGCGGCACCAATGTGCTGTATTTAGTCTTTGGGGTGCAAAAATGCCAACGAATCCCACTGTCACAGGCGCAGCTCTGTCTTGCTTCGCTGCCTGTGTCAGACATGGAGCTATGTGGGAAAGCCCTGCTGTGGTGCTCACTCGGACCAACCAGGAAGGAGTCGCTGAGATGTGGAGGAAGGAGAATCTGGCAGAGAAAGTGCCCACGTGACCCCACGGCTGCGGGCGCCAGGGAAATGCCCTGGTTTTCAGAGGATCGATAGCTGGCCCTGGCCCCAGGATTCCCTGGGGCTCACTGCTCCCCGTGTTTCTCCCATTGCTGAGCAAGAGAGGAGGGTCGAGGATTGCTCTCTGCGGCGAGGAGGGCGCCCCGTCTCACAGTGAGTCTATGAGACGAGCATCAGCCTATTGAAGAATGAAGCCTCTAAACGAATTAATTAATTTAAAAGAACGAAGCCTCTCGGATTCCCAGTATATACTGCAGAAAGGGTGAGGGGTTGACTCAGCACCTCTCTCCCGGGTCCATCTGGTGTCAGACGTAGGACACTGGCAGGGAAACATGGCTCCTTCCGTCCAGGACTTATGACCTGACTGCTGGGGACATGTGACCCTCCCTAGGAGGAAGACACACCATGAAGAACAGAGGGAGGGGATAGCAGGGGGAAGGAGCCGCCTGAGCCAAGGCCTGGCGGCTGGGATGGCAGAGCTCGAGACAGCACTCCGAAGGGCCTTCATCCGGAGGGGCTAAAATGTTAGACAGACGCACACAACAGAGGGTCAGATTCTCATCTCTTTTTGATTTCGGGTTTAAAATGACTGATTCCAGTTTGGCTGGGGTAGGTGACCTTGGGTGGAGCGGGAGAAGGGAGACCTCATGTCTCAGAGGAACAGACAGGACCAAGGGAAAGCAGAGCAGACAATCCCTCCCATATCTTCTGTGACGCTTCTGCCCCGGGGGTCTGCTGGTTCCAGAAATGAGATCCTGCTGGTACAGCGGAGTGGGAGCTGGTGGTGGCAGGAGAGTACCTACCTGCCACGTGGCCACTCCGTGGGCCCTGGTCTCCCCTCTGTGGAGCGGGCGGTCAGCCATAGCCGTCCCCAGGGCATAGGAGTGACCACTCCGGAGAGGCACCATGGCAGGGAGGTGGGGGCGGGGTAGAAATGTACTTTTTCACGGGCATATGGATGAATGCCCTCCCAGATTACGAGGCCGCCTGCCTCGTGGGCGACTTCTGTGTCCCCAGGGACCACTCGCAGTGGGCCTCTGATCTGTGAGCAGCTCTGAGTCCGTCCAGAGCTTCCTGCAGTGGCTGATGAACACAGTGGGCACCCCCCAAAGGGGTGTGGGCTGGAGGAGGATTGGGGGACACCAGCCTGATGGGGCGGCCCTTGTTCACCTCCTCCGCCCTTCCCAGGCAAAGCCCCAAGTGCCTCTGACTCTCCAGTCACCAAAATTTAGTGGTTCTAGGTCCCCTCTCCTTGCTGGTGGCAATGCACGTCGATGACCCGGCCAGAACATGGAGCTTGTTCCTGGTTCGCAGAGAGAATATTTTCTCTGCCCCCCATGGAATGGCTCACGCACCTTAAGGGCACAGGTCTCCTGATGGCCTTCTGACATGGCAAAAAGAGCCCTGGGCTGGGAGGCTGGGGCCTGGTTCATGCCCAGCCCCGAACCTGTTTCCCTTCCTATAAAACGAGGGTGTTGGACTCAGTGATCTCCAAATTCCCTTTGACCCTGACATTGTAAGATAAGTGGTCCATATAGTGACTCTGATGGTCACTCAGGCAGCATTGCTAGGATGCGCAGGTGATATTCTAGAGAAGGTCCTGTTGAGAGCTTCCTGCTCCCTGCCCCACGGGATGCACCGAGCTGCCCATGCCTTCTCTTTGAATATCTGCTCGTCTGGGTGGCTTTGGAAGGAAGGAAAGCAGTGGGAGCTAGAATTACCCGGGCTGGGTTTCTTAGCTTCCACCCTGGTCAGCAGAGAGCATCTCTCAGACCCTCTTTCTCCCCTCCCCCACAGCACAGAGTCCTTTTACCCCCTTCCCCCCACCTGCCATCAAACGTCCCATGTTCTCTCTGAATAGCTTCCTGCATGAGTTGTCACTCATTCTCTGTTCCGTGTGGTTCCCACGCTGGGAAGGAAGTGTGCGGACATAGTAGGGGGCTTCAGATGCTGAGGACAGCAGGGAACATAAGGGCCCCCGGCAGAGGTCTGGTTTCTGGTGGGAGAGGAGAATAGAGCCTCTAAAAAGCCAATCAAACTTCCACAGGGAAGAGAAACTTATTGTGAGCATATTTCTGTCCAGACCACCTCGTTAGGCTCAAAGCATGCCTTCCTTCACACTCACGCTGTATGTAATGCAAAAGGTTTCTTTCTACCATCTCAGTCCTGGGAGGTACCAGGCTCCAGGAAGGGTGTGTGAAGACAGTGCCTCCCTGCCACCTCAGCCAGATGGCACGAAGGAAAGCATAGGAAGGCATCACCACGTGCAAAGTCCCTGGGGTAGAAGGCATTGGGAGAGACTCCAGAAACTTAAAGGAGCCAGCACAGCGCAGACAGTAGAGAGGAGAGAGGCAGAGACATGAGGTCAGGGGTCACAGCGTGAGGGCGCCAAAAAGGCCTGGCCTTTATTTCGACAGCCAGAAAAGTTGGCCAGGAGGCCAGGGCTGGGGCGGAACTTGACAGGGGGCTGCCCCTTCCAGTTTGGGAAGATTCGAGGGAGGGCACCATCTTCTGAGCCAGATTCCTTCCAATCCTTCCTCTGTCCCCTCCAAGTGCTCCCTTGGGCCTGTTTTTCTCTCTCTCTCTCGGGGCACAAAGCAAGGGTGTGACTCACAAGAGCTGATGAGGAGTACTGATGGCAACTGGCAGGCAGGGCCCCTGGCAGAAAGAGTCAGGTGACTTCAGTGCCCTGAGTCAAGACCAATTTGAGAATTCCAGGCCTTGGGATAGTAGCCTTCAGGGTCCCGGTGCTAGTCAGGAGCCTCACTCTACACAAGGGCCCTCCCTCAAGAGAGGTGGGTGCCCTGACAGTATCAGGGTAACCCGCAGCCCCAAGCAGCTCTTTCTCCAAAGAGAAACCTCCACCATCGCAAGGGGCAGTCACAGAGGTCACTCCCCGTCTTGCCCCTTGCGGACCCCAGCCCAGCCGGGACTCCAGAAGGCCCTCAGGTCTCATTTCTGCTCCAACAGAATAGGGTGCCTCAGCTCCCTGCACCACCCTGGGAGAGAGCACCTCGACCAGGACTACACTGGGGGGTGGCTTACAAGGCACTGCCCTTGGCAGAAGGCGCTGTGGGGTCCTAGAGCTCTCCAGAACAGCACCGACCTGCCCGGACCCCTCTCCCGCTTCCTGTCTCCACAGTCTAAGCCCAGAGAATCCTCCCAGCTTGGGTGGGGTTCCAGAACCCATGACCTAGACCCTGGTAAATGATTTCCTCCATGGAGTAAACACGGGCTGCCCAAGGCCCAGGCCCTGTAGAAAAACATCCTGCCACCTGGGCTGCTGACCTAGGACTGGATAGAGACCAGGGTTTGGGCCAGCCTCAGGCAGATGGGAAATGTAGGGTCCAAATCCTGGCTCCCCCGCTCCACCAATGACTAGTTCTGCTATCCTTTGTGCCTCAGTTACCTCATGTGTTCAATGGGATGATAATAATCCCTTCCATATAGGGTTTTGGTAAGGGCTGGGCCAACCTGGAGGGACTGTAACATGGTGGGCAGGAGCAGGGGCTCTGGAGCAGACTGCGTGGGCCCAGATCTCAGCTCCTTCACTGCCAGCTGTGTAACCTTGGGCGTGCTACGTACTCTCTCTGCCTCCATTTCTTCGCCTGTAAAAATGGAGATAACACAGCTGCCATGGAGATTAAAGGAGCAAGCACAATGACCTGGAACGGGGTCTGACATTCTAAGAGCTTCGCGAATGCCAGCTCTTGGCACACACAGGTGCCCAGCAAATGTGGGCTCCATCCTCTGGTTTCCCCCGACTTTCACATCACACATTTCCTACCCCAAAGTCCAAACACTCAAGATTCTCCCTGATCTCCCACCTATAAAAATCGTATTAGCTTGTTCATACTCAAGTGTAAATGACTGATGGCGATTTAATTTACACAGAGAAGCTTGCACACTTTCAGCAAAAGGAACCATGTGCTGATGGTGGACTCTCTCAGACCACAGGCCAGGCTGAGGACAGGGAGAGTTTGGCAAGGGTCCTTCAGTGATAACCTCTCGACAGGCCTGTACCTCAGACCCAGCTCTGCTTCTGATTGCTGTGTGGCTGTCAGCAACTCACTTGACCTATCTGAAGCTCAGCTTCTTCATCTGCCCAATGGGATAATAACTGTTCTTCTGCCCTCCTTAAGGGGCTGACCAAAATCAAAGACATCTGAAAATGGTCTGTATTTGTCTCCCTTGATTGTGGTTATTTTTTCCACGAGTCTGTCTGCTCTCCCCAGCCTAGACTGGGAGCAGATTGGGCCTTTCCTGGGACCTCATGTAGGGCCAATCACATACAAGCGCTCAGTGAACATAAGCTGAACTGAAGTGCACATCCTGATCGTGGGACATAACCAGTCCCTCCCATGGACATGTTCTCAGCCCACAGTCACATTCTCACCCATTCCCCACCAGGTCCCCAGTGGCCTGGGGGAGATGAGAATACTCCATTTAGCAGATGAGGCAACTGAGGCCTGGGGAGGTCAGAGCATTTGTCTGAGGTCACACAGCTGGGAATGACGCATGGATACGCGGCTGCGAAATCTATGCCCTTCCCGCTCTGTGCTGTCATGTGCTTTCCGGATGTCTGCGTTGGTCCTAGAAGGGAGGCAGTTTGCATCGCATAAGGATGTGAGACTTGCAAAAGGGGATAAAAATATAAGGACAACTCACGAGCTTCAGGTACGGTCTGCATCAGCCTCAATTTTAAGTCAGCAAACTCCCACGACCACTCTACGGGGTCATCATCTCAACACTGAGGCTCAGAGAAGTAAAAGTATTTGGCCATACCTTGGTGAGCAAGACTTGAACCCGGGGCTGTCTGATGCTGATGGCTGTGCTCAAGACAGCTAATTTGAAGTACACTCACATTCACACTCAAACTCACACTCATACACACCCTGCCTGGGAGGCAGGGTGGGGGGGACAGCAGTGATCTGGAGGCGAAAGCTGCTTCACCTCAGGGGGTCAGAGGGAGGTGGGTGGGACACCTTCCTAGCAGGCAGTCTTGTCCACAGGATGGAGGGGAGCTTCCTGTCCTAGGATGGGTGCAAAAAAGCCACAGAGGTTGCAGTCAAGCTTTGAAAGGGTAGTTGGACTAGCGGCCACTGGGAACCGCCGCTGACACCCTCTTGGGGGAGCCCTCTCTCCTTTATTCCGCTTTCGGGGCCCCCTTTGTGCCATCTCTTCCTCATCTCTGCCTGTGCGCCTCGTGTGACGGGCAAGAGAAAAGTGATACATACGAGTCACTGTTCTCTCCTCTCTGAGCCTCAGTTTACTCATATGCAAAATGCGGTAACACCTGTGTCTCTGCGTTTTAGGGTTACATGGAGGATTCGATGAGATGAATTCGCAGAGAGCGGTCGGAGGCAGGCCGAAAAGCTCAGGCCCTAGGGCTGATTTGTGTCGTTAGACCCGCACCTTCCCCCATCCTGCCCCTTCCTGGAAAGCAAGACGCACGGAGACGGACCCCTGAGCTCTCGGTGTCCTCCTGCACAGCGAGCATCTATCTCCTCTTTCCCATTCTGTCCCATCCCCTTCTTAGTCTGCAAGGACGCAGGGACAGTTGACCTCAGCCCAGGGTCCTCCCGCAGCGCCCAGACCCCTCTCATATGGGCGCCCCCAGGTGAGCCAACCCCTTAACCTCTCCGCCTCAGTGTGGCTTCCACGAAAGAGGCCAGCCCCCCCCCCGCCCCAACCCTCCACCCTCCGCCCCCGCGTCCCTAGGGGGCTGTCTCTGGGTCCCGTCTGCGAAAGTTGCCGAGCCCCGGGGGGGGGGGGAGCGCGTGTGCTGGCTCCTGCCCAGCCCGCGCCCGCGCCGCGCCCTCGCGGGTACCGGCATCTCGAATCCACGTGATTTCCCAGCAGCGGCCGCCGGCTCCCGGCGCTGCTCCGGCAGCTCTGCGCGCCTACTTTCAGTTTCGTGCGCGGGGCGGAGGAGCGAGCAGCGCTGCGGGTGAGTGTCGCGTGCGCCGCGGGGCTGTGCGGCCGGGGAAGGGCGTCCAGGGAGCCGGAGGGTTCGGGGAAGGTTCGGACGCAGTGGGGCAGAAGGGGATGCTGGGGGCTGTGGTGTGGGCGGCACCAGAGACCGCCGGGCGGGTGACCAGGTGGATGGCTGGGTGGACGGAACAGACGGACCGAGGACCCGATGGGCAGGTGAAGCCTGCAGTGGCCCGGCCGCGCGCCGCCCGCTACCGCGCGGAGTTTGAAGGATGCGTTGTGAGCCGCAGGGGAAGAAGGGAGCTGGGGTCCCCCGGGTTGGGGGACGCGAGCCACAGGTTGGGGACTGCTCTCATTCCTCCCTGCTCTCGAAAGCTCCTGTCACCTCCCTGGAGCTTCAACTTTTAGTGTCTTTTTAAAGAACTACAGAGAAGTCACGCTGCTCTTATGCACAATGCAGACAACTTAGCCTAAATAAAGAAACAACAAAAAAAACTTTTTATATGGACAATTCCCAACGTATACAAAAGTAGAATTAGGTGGAGTCGTATGGACTTGCTGATTTTGATACAGTGAAGCGCCGTGTAACAGCACTTACACCCCAGCGGTCAACAATTCAGGGCCAGCCGGTTTCCTCTCGACCACATCTCATTTTGAAACAAATGGCAGACATCACAGCATCTCCACTTACACATGTCAGATGTGCTCAAAGATAAGGTGTCTTTAAAAAAAAAAAAAAAACAGAATCACAAAACTATCAGCATGCTTTCCACATTGTAACAATAATTCCTTAATATCAAACTGCAGACTATTCTAATGAACATCTTAACCTCATAGTAGGTGGATACAGGGCTGTTATTACTTGCTTTCTGCATTTCCATGTCTTTCTCTCTCTGTCTCTCTGTCTCTCTCGGTCACTGTGTCTCTGTCTGTCTGTTTCTGTCTGTCTGTCTATCTGTCTCTCTCTCTCTCTCTCTCTCTCTCAGCCAGGACTTGGAGTTTGCTGGGGGTAGCCATTTGGGGAGGTACAGGAAAGGCTCCCCACTTTTAGCATCCCTCGCATCCATTTTACAAGTTGGGGTTCTTAACATTTCCTCTTTGAAAAGTTGGGGGTTCAGTAGACTTAAAAAGTGGTTGGAAAACCAGCACTTTTCAGACTCACAGACCTGTGGGTGGCAGGAGGTGGGGCGTACCCTGCACCAATACGTGGAGCCCCATCCCTCCAAATTGCTTTTCCTTGTCTCGCCCAGAAAAGCACCAGCCCAGCTCTCCCCACTGGAGAACAGAGAGGGAGGTAAAGCTGGTGTCTTCAAGGTACATCCAGCATGCTTGGCTTAAACCTTCCTGAACTATGGCGCCGATTGGCCTGTGGTTATGCCCACCTGCCTTGTCTCCAAACACAGCCTCAGCTGGACAGGTGCCTGACACGAGAGGTAGACAGACCCGGGCTCTCAGCACCTTGTATTTGCTGGGTGAGCATGGACTAACGACAGACACACCTCAGAGATATTGCAGGCTCCACTCCAGACCACTGCAATAAAGCAAATACCACCATGAAGTAAGTCACAAGAAGGTTTTGTGCTCCCAGAACATAGAAAAATGATGCTGCGCTATTCTTTAGTCTCTGACGTATGCAGCAACGTTATGTCTAAAAAAAATATACTTGCCTTAATTAAAACATACTTTATTGCTAAAAAAAAAAAAATGCCATAAGCTTCATCTGAGCCCTCAGAGAGACGTCATCTTTTTGCTGGCCTTGTCTTAACATTGATGCAAATGCACCAAATGCAGAGCGCAGTAAAACAATATGCGATGACATGAGGTAGGCCTGTATCCCATCTCTCAGAACCTCAGTTTCTCATCTGTAAAATGGGGATGATGATATGTCTTTCAAAGCTTGTTTCGTAGGTTGGGTGAGATGAGGTATGAGATATGCCCAGTGCAAGCATGGGGGAGCGACGGGTCTTCGATGAAAGCAGACAAGCGAAAGGGAAAATTCTCTGAAAGTTTCACAATACGCTGAGCCTTGCTCCTGGGCCAGATACAGAGGTGACTGGGTGTGTGCAGGGCCAGGTCAGCCTCCCTACATCCCAACACACATACCCCCTTCCCCTCTGAGGAAAATTCAGCAAAAACGCTTTAGTATATCTTTTCCTATCTGTCATGGATTGAACTGCGTTTCTGGAAAATATACGTTGAATTCCCAATCCCCAGGACCTCCGGATATGGCCTTATTTGGATATGGGGTCAGAGTAGATGTGATTCATTAAGATGAGGTCACGCTAGACTAGATAGGCCCTTCGTTCAGTATGGCTGGTGTTCTTCCAAGAGAGGAGATGGGTGTAGGAAGATAGAGATTCACAGGAAGCATGTCATGTGACAACAGGCAGCGATCGGAATGATTATATCTATAAGCCAAGAACTCCAAGAATTAGCCACAACTACTAGAAGCCCAAAGAGGCAAGGGAGGGTCCTCCCTAGAGATTTTTAGAAAGACTAGGGCTCAGCTGACACCTTGATTTCAGACTTCTGGACTCCAGAACTGCAAGAGAATACATTCCTGACTATAATCCACCCAATTTGTAGATCCTTTCTTAGAGCTGTGAAAAAGCTGGGACACTTATTTGTCATCCCAGAATCTCTCCTCTGCCTCTCACACAGAGCTGTCCAAAAGATTAAGCAAATTAATACAAGTGCAAATACTTTGTAAAAATTATTCGTAGGTATGCTGAGGATGTAAACTACTGGTTTTCTTTATTGGATTTATTCTCTGAGTGTTGGCTGGTAGCCCAAAGTTTACCTTGGCTGAAACTCGGTCTGCAAGGAAAACGCCTGGATGATTTGAGAGGTTAAAAAAAAAAAATCTGGAAAATTGATTTGTCTGGCTATGGATGCCTCTTTGGCCTCTCAGAGGACCCTGGAGAACATGTCTGTACTAGGTGGAAGTGGTGAGGTGGTCAAGCACCTGATTATACATGGGATGTGTTAACCATAAAATAAGCATGATTATGTAATCCACATGCTGTTTGGGGTTTCCTGGGTCCTTGAGAGCTGGGTAAAGTTGACTTGAACCTCCTTCAAATCTTTTTTTCATTGATTTAATGTAATTTCAAAATCTTTTCACTTCAAAACAATGACAAAAAAATCTGCCTTTTTCCTTTTTAATGGCTGCATAATATTTCACTGTATGGTTGTTCTAGGGTTGATTTAATTATTGTTGGGTATTTAGGTTTCCTATTTCTCACTATTCCAAACAGTGCTGTAATGAATATCCTTGGTCAAGCATCATTTTTGCATCTGTACTATTAAGTCTTTACGAAAAAAAAAACGAGTAGATTTGCAAGGTCAAGGGGAATATGCAGGTTGAACTTTCATAAATATAGCAAATTAGCCTTCTTAAGCATTGTACTAATTTTCACTCCCACACCTTCCCCAACAAATTTTTTTAAATTTATTTTTTATGGTGACATTGCTTAATGAAACTGGTAAGTTTCAGCTATACGTTTTAACAGTAAGGCATATATATATTTACATATGTGTTCACCTCCCATAGCTAGATTTCTTTCTGTCACCACATATTTGACCCCTTTTACCCCGTCTACGTCCCCACCTTCTCCCTTCCCCCTCCCCCCTGGTAACCACTAGTCTATTGTCCATGTCCATGAGTCTCTGTTTGTCCTAATTGTTTGTTGCTTTTAGGTTTATATCCCACATATAAGTGATATAATGTGGTTTTCAACTTTTTCTGTGTGGCTTATTTCACTTAGCATGATTATCTCAAAGTCCATCCATGTCGTTGCAAATGGCAGTATTTCATCCTTCTTATGGCTGAGTACTATTCCATCGTATATGTGTATCACAGCTTCTATCACCAATCATCTATCGTAGGACACTTTGGTTGCTTCCATGTCCCGGCCACCGTGAATAATGCTGCTATGAACATTGGTGTGCAAACATCTTTTTGGATATGAGTTTTCAAGTCTTTGGGGTAAATACCCAGTAGGGAGATTGCTGGATCATAGGGTACCCAACAAACTTCTTGTGTTTTCACTTTTTTTTTTTATATTTGCAGACTGGGAGATAAATAATGCTATCTTTTTTTCTTCTTCTTCCTTTCTCTTACCATGAATGAATGGGCATCTTTTCAGATATTTAAAGGTCATTTGGAGTTCCTTTTCCATAAACTGTTCATATTCTCCACACATTTTTCCATTAGGTTGTTGGTCTTTTTCTTATTGAGCTATAAAAGCACTTTACATATTAAGGAAATTAGCTCTTCGTAATATGAGCATACTTTCGTTTTAAGTAGTTGTATTGTTGTTCCTGGAATGACTGAACCACATCCATCTTTGTTAAACGGTTAGATTGGCTGTCATTTTTCCTACGATATATGGACTGTTTCCTCTGTTTCGTATAAAAAAAAAAACAAGATATGACATTTCTTTTTATAGCTCTCACCAAATTTCTCTCAGGAAAGGAAGTATTTTGAGGAAAGTAACTTGATGGGCCGGGCCTGTGTGCAAAGTGGTCAGCGTGGACCAGAACATGGCGGCTGAGGGAGCAGACTCCACACAGAACACGTGTGTGGGGCAGAGGGGCTACATTTGCTTCTTAAAGGAAGGGAGCAGGAGAAAAGGGAGAAGAGAGAAGGGAGGAGGTGGAGAAGTAGAGAGAGGCTAGGCCACACGGGGAGAAGACCTCCCCACAAACTTCTCGGGAGAAGCCTGGCCCAAGGGCAAGTTCGGTCCGGTGACGCCACCTGCTCCACGCGAGGTGGGTACTGACAGCACATGCTCTGGCTCCAGCCCGCCCTGCTGTTGTTCGTCTGCTGGCATGCGTCCGCGGAGTGTCAACAACATGCCAGGCCCTGCAGGAGACACCTAGCTGGATACATGACAAAGTCACCACCCTGTGGAGCTGACGTTCCAGTAGACAACAAACAAACACAGAGACATGCGGTAGACAGCCAGGTGGCAGCGACTGCGGTGAAGAAAGACGCAGCAGGTGAGGGGGCAGGTGGAGGCAGGGCTGTCTCCAATAGAGAGGTCAGGCGTGGCCTTCTCTTAAGGGGCACTTGGGACAATTGAGGGGAGTGAGGCAAGAAGCCATGAGCCATGATGATGTTTAGAGGAAGAGGGAACCAAGCAGAGGGAAAGGAAGGAGAGGAGAGCGGGGAGGAGAAAGTGGAGAGGTGAGGGAGGGGAGGAGTGGGGTGGCATGGGGGAGGGGAAAGGAGTTGCTTAAAGGCAGCTGTGGTCACTGTGCTTCCTGTGTGTGGATTATCGTGTGCGATTTAGCAAAGGTCTGAACCTGAAGCAGGCGTCCTGACAGAGGAGACTGTGCCATTAAAACATCCCACCCTGTCCCCTGCGGGGAGATCTGTCCCCAGACTGTGGTATTGCTGGTGGTTTGGCACCAGAGCCAGTTTTTCTCTGTCTGGAAAGGTAGGGCTGCCCCTGCCGACGTCCAGCGTGGTGGTGACCATCGTGGCTCGAGCTTTGCTCACATTCTGGATTGTTCCCTTAGGCAAGGTTCTCAAAGAGGACTTCTAAAGGGATATATGGATGCTACTTTCATTTTTTATTGTGTTAAAATGAACCTAACATAAAATCTACCATTTTAACCATTTTTTAAATTGTATTTATTTTATTAATTAGTTTCAAGTATACAATACATTGGTTAGACATCTATATAGTTTATAAAACGGTCCTCCCAATTGCTCCCACCCTCCCCAGACCCTCCACCTAGCCAATGGATTAATGCTAAGTGTATTCCCTATGCCGTGCTCCCCATCCCCGTGACCATCCAACAACTACTGATTTGTACTTCTTTAACCCTTCACCCCTTTCTCCCAGCCCCCCAATCCTCCCTCCCCTCTGTCCGTCACCAGATTGTCCACTATATTTGTGAGTCTGTTTTTGATTAGTTTGTTCTTTTTATTCCTTAGATTCTGCATATAAGTGAAATCATATAGTGTTTATCTTTTTCTGTCTGACTTAAATACTTTTTAGGTCCATCAAAGCAATATCTTTTTCCATCCCCTTCCTTTTAGTCTGTGTGTGTCTTTTAATCTGAAGTGAGTCTCTTGTAGGCAACATGTAGGGGTCTTGTTTTCCTATCCATTCATCCACTCTATCTTTTAGTTGGAGCACTTAATTCTTTTCTATTTGAGGTACTTATTGATAGGAATGTAGTTGTTACCATTTTTTATTCCTGTTTTTGATACATGTTTTTTCTTCTTAAAGAAGTCCCTCCAACATTTCTTATAATACTAGCTTGGTGGTGATAAATTCCTTTAGCTTATTTTTGTCTGGGAAGCTCTTTATCTGTCCTTCAACTCTAAATGAAAGCGTCACTGGATAAAGTATTCTTGGTTGTAGATCCTGGGTCTTCATCACGTCAAATATTTTTTGCCAAGCCCTTCTGTCCTGCATAGTTTCTTTTGAGAAATCAGCTGCCAGTCTTATGAGTATTCCCTTGTAGGTAACTATTTGCTTTTCTTTTGCCATTTTTAATATTCTTTCTTTGTATTTAACTTTCGGCATTTTAATTATGATGGGTCTCTTTGGATACCTAGTTTTTGGGATTCTCTGAGTTTCCTGGGTTTTATGTCCATTTCCTTCACCAGGCTAGAGAAGTTTTCCATCATTATTTCTTCAAACAGCTGTTCAACATCTTGTTTTTCTTCAGGTACACCGATCAGATGAATATTTGTACCCTTAATCATGTCCATATGCTCCTTAAATTATTTTTATAGTCTTAGCATCTTTTTTCTTGCCATTCTGATTGAGTGTCCTTGGCTTTCCTGTCCTCTAGATAGGTCATTTGATCCTTTTCTTTATTCACTTTGTTTATTACTTTGTTTATTCCATTTAATATACTTCTTGTCTCAGATAATGTGTTCTTCATTTCAGACTGGTTCCCTTTTATCATTTTCATTTCCATTTTTATGTTTTTTATCCCTTTGTTGAAGTTCTCACTGAATTTATCTACATTTCCCAAAAGTTTATTGAGCATCTTTATAAGCAGTGTTTTGAACTCTGCATTACTTGACTCCATTATATCTGGATCTCTGTTCTCTTCTCTCATATGGTTTCTACTTCTTTGTCTTCCCATTCTGGCTGCCTTTCCGTGCCTGTTTCTATGTACTAAGCAAAGCTCTTAAGTCTCCCAATCTTATGAATATGGATTTGTGAAGTGGGTGTCCAGTGGCATAGTCCTGAGAGGGGTTCATCTGCAGGCCAAATTTAGTCCAGGCCTCTATCCCTCCGGGGCTACCTGTTAAGATTCAGCAAGCAATCCACAGATGCTCTGCTTATAGTTGCCTCAAAAGGCCACACCAGAAACCGAGGCCAGCTGCCTCCAGTGTGAATCTAGGTACTGCTCAGCAAGTAGCACCTGACTGGTTGAGGATATACCCAGATGTGTCCTGGGTGGGGCCCTGAGTTGGGGGAGGTGGGGTTTCAAGGAATCCTCTAGGCAGAGCAAGCTCTGTTATCCAGTTTGGTGACATCATGGCTATGGTGGCACTGTGTCCATGCCCTGGGAGCGGGGAGAGCTCAACAGGGAACAATGGATACCGCCAGCACTTCTGTACAGAGCGAATCTCACCTCAGCCCTCACTCTGACAACGTCTTCCTGTAAGTCCCTGGTGCCCCCTACACGCAGCCGAATTGGCACTGGTGCTCAGAACAAGAAGGTCTATCACCATGAAAGTCCACTCGTGGATGCGGCCCCTTTAAGAGGCATCTGCCACTGTCACTGCCGCAGCCTCCATCTCACTCAGCCACTAGGGACCAGTCAGCCCCACATCCTTGCCCTGTCCTACCTTCTGCCACTGCAGGGTGATTTCTTAGATTTCTCCCTAGTTGTATGGCTTGTTCATCTAGATCCTAGGTGATTTTTTATTGCTGGGGCTTCCTTGTTTTCTGTCACAACTTTTGATTTGTTCGCCAGAGGGATGAACAGAGCCTCTATCATCAGCACCATCTTTTTTCCTCCAGGCCATTCTAACCATTTTTAAGGGTACAATTCAGTGGTATTAAGTACATTTGCATTATTGTGAAGCCATCACCACCATCCACCTGGTGATGGCTTCACAACAATGTGAATACTAGTTTTCATAACTCTTTTCATCTTGTAAAACCAAAACGCTATGCCCATTACCCAGTAACTCCCCCATTCTCCCCTCCTCTAAATTCCTGGTGACCACCATTCCACTTTCGGTCTTTATGAATTTGAGTACTCTAAGGACCTCATAGAAATGGAATCGTACAATATTTTTCTTTTTTTGTGATTGGCCATTTCACTTAGCATAATGTTCATACAGGCTGTAGCATATATAAAAATTTCCTTCCTTTTGAAGGCTGAATTATATTCCATTTTATGTATATAACACATTTTGCTCATCCATTCATTCATTGATGGACACTTGCATTGCTTCCATGTTTTACCTATTGTGAATAACGCTGACATGAACATGGATATACGATTATCTCTTCAAGACTCTACTTTCAGTTCTTTTAGCTATTTACCCAGAAGTGGAATTGCTAGATTGCCCAGTAATTCATTCCACTTTTAACTTTTTGAGGAAACTCTATACTGTTTTCTGTAGCACCATACAATTTTATATTCCCAGCAATAGTGCACAAGGGTTCCGATTTCTCTACATCCTCGCTGATACTAGTTTTCTGTTTGTTGGTTGGTTGGTTGATTGGTTGGTTTGTTGATGAGTGATTGGTTGATTTGTTGATGAGTGTTGATGACTGCTAATGAGTGTGAGTAGTATCTCCTTGTAGTTTTCATTTGCATTTCCCCAATGAATAATGATGTTGAGCATCTTGTTATGTGCTTATTGGAGAAACTTCTGTTCAAATCCTTTGCTCATTTTTTAATCGGCCTGTTTTTTGTTGTTGTTGAGTTTTAGTCCTTTCTGTATTCGGGATGTTAACCCTTTATCAGATATATGTTTTGCAAATATTTTTTGCATTCTGTGGGTTGCCTTTTTACTTTGTGAATAGTGTCTTTCGATGTATAAATTTAAATTGTTTCATGAAGTCTTATTAGTCTGCTTATTTTGTTGTTGTTGTCTGTGCCTTTGGTGTCATCTCTAAGAAATTATTGCCAAATCTGTTGTAGTGAAGTTTCGGTCCTTTGTTTGTTTCTAAGAGTTGTATTGTTTTAGGTCTTACATTTAGGTTCTTGATTCATTTTGAGTTTGTTTTTGTATATGGTTTTATGTAAGGGTCTAACTTCATTCTTTTGCATGTGGATATCTCGTTTTCCCAGCACCATTTGTTAAAAAGATCGTTCTTTCTTTACTGAATGGTGTTGGCACCCTTGTCAAAAATCATTTGACTATATATGTGAGGCTTTAGTTCCGTTCCATTCCATTGATATATATATATTGTTTGTTTGTTTGTTTTGTTTTATTTTGTTTGTTTGTTTGTTTTTATGCCAGTACAACAGTTTCGTTTACTGTAGCTTTTGTAGTAAGTTTTGAAATCAGGAAGTGTGAGTCCTCCAGTTTTGTTTTCCTCTTTTCAAGATTGTTTTGGTTATTCAGGGTTCCTTGAGATTCCATATGAATTTTAGGATACATTTTCTATTTCTGCAGAAACTGTCATTGAGATTTTGATTGGGAGTGCACTGAATCTGTAGATCACTTTGGGTGTTATTGACATTTTAACAATTTAAGTTTTCTAATCCATGAACATGGGATATATTTTCATTCATTTATGTCTTCTTTAATTTCTTTCATCAGTGTTTTGTACTTTTCTTTGTATAAGCTTTTCACTTTCTTGGTTAAATTCCTAAGTATTTTATTCTTTTTGACGCTCTTATCAATGGAATTATTTTTGTAATTTTCTTTTCAGATTGTTCATTGTTTGTGTATAGAAATGCAACTAATTTTTAAATGTTGACATAGTATTTTGCTACTTTGGTGACTTCATTTATTACTTCTAACAGCTTTTTTTTTGGATTCTAGGGTTTTCTATAATATAAGATTATTTTATCTGCAAACAGAAAATTTTTCTTTTTCCTTTTTTATTTTGATGCCTTTTATTTCTTTTTCTTTTCTAACATCTTTGACTAGAAGTTTCAGTACTATGTTGAATACAAGTGGTGAAAGTAGGCATCCTTGCCTTGTTTCTGATCTTAGAGGATAGCTTTCAATCTTTTACACCATTGAGTATGTTTGCTGTAGGTTTCTTACATATGTCTTTTTTTTATGTGGAGGTAGTTTCTATTTCTAATTTGTTGAATGTTTTTATCATGAAAGGGTATTGAATTTTATCAGATACTTTTTCTGCATGTGGTTTTTTTCCTCTTCATTTTGTTGATGCGGTGTATTACATTGATTAATTTTTATGTGTTGAATCATCCTTGCATTCCAACAAAAAAATCCTACTTGGTCATGGTGTATAATCTTTTCAATAGGCTTCTGATTTTATTTTGCTGGTATTTTATTGAGGATTTATCTATCAATTGTCATAAAATATATTGGTCTGTAGTTTTCTTGTTGTGTCTTTGTTTGGCTTTGGTATTAGGGTAAAGTTGGCCTCCTAGAATGGTTGAGAAGTGTTCCTCCTCTTCAATTTTGGAAAATTTTGGGAAGGATTGGTATTAGTTCTTTTTTAAATGCTTGGTAGAATTTACCAGTGAAACCATCAGGTATACAGATTTGCTGTGTTGGAAGATTTTTTTTCTGATTATCTTCTTACTGGTTACTGGTCGGTTTAGGTTTTGTACCTTCTTTGTGGTATAGTGTTGGTAAGTTTCATGTTTCTAGAATATTGTCCATTTCATCTGGGTTATCCAGTTTGTTGGCTTATAATTGTTCTTTTGCCTAATATAGGATTCTTGGTTGACTTTTTTTTTTAAAGCACTTTGAATTTATTGGCCCACTGCCTTCTGGCCTCCAAAGTTTCTGATGAGAAATTTGCAGATAACCGTATTGAAGTTCCCTTATGTGATGATTTGCTTCTCTCTTCTGCTTTCACGACTCTCCCTTTGTCCTTGACTTTTGAAAGTTTGCTTATAATGTGTCTTAGCGTGGGTCCTTTTGCATTAATTGTTCTTTGAATTCCTTGGGCTTCTTGGATGTTTATATTTATCTCTTTCATCAAATTTGGGAAGTTTTCAGCCATTATTTCTTCAAATAGTCTCTCTGCCCCTTTCTCTCTCTCCCTTTCTCCTTCTGTGACTCCATGTGTGTATATTGGTCCACCAAATCATGCCCCACAGGTCCTTTAAGCTCCGTTCACTTTTCTTTAACTTTTTTCAACTCCTCGGCCTTAATAATTTCTATTGTTCTATCTTAAGGTTCTTTGATTTTTTCTGCCTGCTCAAATCTGTCTTTGAATCCATTTAGTAGGTTTTTCATTTCAATTATTGTACTTTTCAACATCAGAATTTCTTTTTGGTTTATTTTTAGGTTTCCTGTATCTTTACTGACATTTCCATTTTGTTTACACATCATTTTCTTGACTTTTTTCACATCTTTTTAGTTTTTGAGCATTTTTAAGATAGTTATTTTAAAGTTTTTGTCTAATATATCAGCCATTAAATCTTTTTAAGAGACAGACTCTATTTTTCTTCCTTTGGATGGGCCATGCTTTCCACTTCTTTGTATGCCTTGTAAATTTTTTTGTTGTTGTTGAAGAACTGGACACTCAAATCTAATAATGTGGTAACTCCGGAAATCCAATTCTCCCCTTTCCCCAGGGCTGCTGCTTTTTGTCATTGTTTTGGGGTTTTTGTTGTTGTTGTTGTTGTCGTAGATTGTCTCTGTGCTAATGATCAGCATGAGGTAGGTGTAAACTTAATGTCTTCTTATGCCTTTTCTGAGACTTTTCTTGGGCACGTGCAGTCACTTTCTGATTCTCCTCATATGTGTCATTGTTTTTGGATGTCTTGCTCTTTACTATCTGGCTTATGCATGAGGGAAAAGTGAAAAATGAAGGAAGAGGAAGTGCACAGGTCCTTTACATCTCCTGGAAGTCACTTCAGCTGGAGGGAGTGGGGCTTGCAACAGTGGAGGGAAGCACAACAACGATGACATGGCATCCTGCCTCTTGGTCTGCACCTCTGAGGTCAGAAGTAGCAATTGGCAATCAGAGCACACTTCTCTAATATTTGCAGGACAGGGTCCTTTTTATCCACCCTAGCTCCTGCAAGCTGAATGCAAGCTGTTTTAGGAACACCTGCACAGCTGCCTACCACCTGGCTGAGGGGTGGGGGATGGGTAATTGCTACTGTACAAAGATGAAATTGAGTGAAATTAACCACAATTTACAGTCCAAACCTTTCCCTGGAAGTTGCAAGCCTTCAACAGACTCCAGAGTTCCAAAATAGTTATACCAGACAGTGCAATTGTTGTCTAGGTGGAGAGACAAATTCCTGGTGCTTCCTACTCTACCTAACCTTTCAAGAATCCTCTCCTGGACCTTTATTTTTAAAGTGTTTGAGACCCTGTTGCTAAATTTCTCTCTTAGAAGACTCTGTAGATATACAAGCTGTGGGCAGCCGGGAAGCTGCCTGAATCCCCATCATCCATCTCTCGTGGGGAGGGATGGAGCCTGTACAATCACCAAACATGAAACCCCCACCAGCCCCTTGCCTTGGCGATTCCTTCTGGCCCTGGTGATGAAATGGAAGGAGTATTCAAACCATGAGGAGCTGGTTCTCTGAGGCATTCAGATCTCGTCATGGTGTCTTGTTTGAAGAAAGAAATAGCTTGCTATTTTATGTGTTTCTTGGGAGTCTTGTGGACAGAGTGTTTATTGAAATTGAATCATAAAGTGAGACCATCGTCCTCTTTGCAGTTCTCTTTAATGCTTCCTGGTTGGTCAAGGAGAAAGTGCTAATGTCCGTCTTGCCTCTCACACTCCCGACCTCTACGTCAGTAATAGGAGTCCGGGCTTCCGGTCTGAGTCCTGGGAAAGCAACAGTGCCCACTTCCAGCCCAATGGCATCACTTTGTTGTTTTCCGTGGGTTTCTTTTGGGGGGGGGTTAATTTCCATTCACGGAGAGTGATGCTTTAAAAAATTACCAGTGAGATGATTTCCAGAATCCATTTAAAAAAACGATATTCCAATTCTCAGATAAGGCAAAAATATTTCGAGACACAGTTAAGAAGTCTTGGAAATCATACACCTCTCCCTAAAGGGTGAGGCTGTAGGGAAACACCATGTGATATATTCCTGCAATGTTTAGAACTCTTTGGATGAGTACCGATTATATTCTATAAGCAGAAAAATGATAAAGGTCTATGGAAATAATCATTCCTTTTGGAAAGCAGACCACTGTCGAAGGCAGCGTGGCGCTCCAGTTGGGAAATGGCCTCTGGGTGCAGCAGGCATAGAGTCAAGTCTGGGCTTCACTCTTTGACTTCTCAGAGTCTGTTCCTTCTTCTGGAAGATGGAGGAAACACCTTTCTTGAAAGGTTATTGAAGATCCACTGAGCTGTAGCATGAGGTCTGACCCGTGCTAACGATCCGGTATGTGAGCGCTAGCCAGCATCGGCTGCAGGCTGGGCACGTCCCTCCCGGCGCTGTGCACTCTGCACGAAAGCCCCTCATCCTCACACGGAAGCTGTGAGGTAGATGCAAAGTCATCGCCCCCGTTTGCAGAGGAGGACACTGCGGTGCGCAGAGGTGAAGAAACCTGCCTTACGTTGCACAACGTTAAATGTTGAAATTGAGATTTCAACCCAAGCCTCCTGACCCCAAAGGCGCTTTCGTCAGCACCTCAGATCCCCACAAGGTGGGCTCGCTCGACGACGTACCCGTGAACCGTGGCTCGGAAAGGGCAGGGACTAGCCTGGTGCCATCCTGCAAGTCAGTTTGGGGCAGCGGGACTCAGAACCAAGGCTCCAATCTCCCAATCCCCTGACCTCCCCTCCCCCCAGGCCTTTCTTCTGCCTGAGTTTACATGTCTGGGTGCTGCTGTCAGCTGGCACCAGAGGAAGTGGTTCAGGCAATGCACCCCAGAAGCAAAATTCCTCTTCGAGCTTCAGAGGGCCCAGCTTTCTGATTGCTGATCTTTTTTCGTCTTCTTTCCTTAAAAAAAAAAAAAATCATTTTCAGTCACACAAATAATACACGACTAACTCCTCCTAGCATAAAGCTAAACATCTTCTATAGGAAGCTAAAATCTCTGTTTCTCACTGCCCCCTGCCCCCAGGTCCTTGCCCAGTGTGAGATAACTAGTTGGATGTGTTGCCTCTAGAATCTTGTCTAAGCCTTTACATCTTAAAAGTCATACTTATATCTGGCTCACTAACTTCCAGTCTCTGTTTTAAGCGTTTTACGTGTATTAGTTCACTGAAGCCCCACAACAACACTGCGAGGTAGGTACCGTTCTTATTCTCACTTTACAGGTGAGACTATTGAGGCCCAAAGAGGCTACATGAATTTCTGAAGCTATGTAGCCTGCACATGGTGGAAAGGCTAGAGAACCTGGCTCCAAAATTCATGCTCTTGTCTTCTAACTTATAAAAACATGTTCTTATAGACCTGTGAGAAGAAATACAGTATTGGTTTTTTGTTTATGTATATATTTTTTTAAAACAAACCATCTGATATTGTGCATATCATTATACACGTGTCTTGCTTGTTCAATGATATATCTCGAGGATCCGACTGTCCTCACATAATCAGTGGCCTTCGTGCCCGTAATGCAGTGGTCACACCGAACTGTTGGGTATATGGATTGTTTAAAAACCATTGCAGGATTTCCTCAGCTCATGCTCCAATGAGTTCGGTGCCATGTGGCCTTCTGCTGAGAAGTTTGGTTGTGGAGTCAAAGGGCCGAGGTTTAGAAGGTTTAGAAGGTTTAGAAGTCACTGCTCATTTGCCCTGCAAAGTGGGCGTACCAGTTTCCAAGCTGTGAATCTGACCTTCGGCATCCAACTTCTCTCCTTTCCATCTCGAGCCTTCTTCCACCCATCCCCCGACCCCAGCCCTCCAAACTTCAGAACCAGTGCAAGCTTCCTCGGGGATCCTAGTCACTGCACGGGAGATAACGAGGGGATTTCCAGACCTTAGCTTCGTTTCTGGTCTGGTCTGGGCATGCTGAGCCCAGACCTGTGTGAGAGGCGTTGGCAGAGCCATAGAGATGGGGCACGAGGTATCAACAAACAGGCCAGGCGTGGAGGTAGACTCTGAACTCAATGATTGGAGGGGGCAGTGTGATTGTTAGTCATTGGGAGATACCCTCACGGTCTTGCCTAAATATGGCCACCTTGGTGACCGTCCCATCCCCAGCCGCTCAGAGGGCAAGAACCACTTGGCTCTGGTTTGCTGGAGAGGCAGGGTGCCAGGTGCCAGGGAACACAGAGACAGTCTCTCCGCACTGGGTGTCGTTGTGACCTGGAACGGTAGCTCCCAAGCTTGTCAGCACATGGGAACCCCGGGGAGCTTGTTTATGGAAACACTAGGGGATCTTACGGTGCAAGGACTCTGCAGATGATTTTAAAGTTTGGGAACTGCTGGCCCAGCTGATTCAGGAAGAGGCTATCGGAGGCCCAGGACCGTGCTGGGCGGGAGCTTATCACGGAGGCCTCACCAGCCACTTCCTGTGGATGCTGGGCCCAAACTGCCAGGGCCGAGCCAGAGAGGCAAGGCTACTACCTGGCCACCTGCTGTCCTAGCCAGGCCAGGGCTGGCTCTAGGGCACCCTGGACCTAGAGGAGGGTGCATCTGGAAACCCTAGAGGGTCCTTTGGTAGAAAGTCAGAGCCTCTCCAAAAGGAAGGTGGCCGCAGGGAAGGAGGTATTTAGAGTCTAGTGATAAGGGCTGGGGCCCGGATTCCCGGTTTCCAGTGACAAGAAGAGAGAGGCCTCGTTGGATTTGGAACAAGGGCCACCCAGACCCAGGTCTGAGGCCCAGAGTGCTGGCATGGGCTGCTTGGCTCTCTCTGGAGCCCCCACCCACCTTGAAAGGGCTGTGGGGTGAGGAGATATTTGTTCAACTCCTAGTTTTGCAACTCGCCGGCTGGTGACCTGGGCAGATCTCCTTACTGCTGGCAGCCTCGGTCTCTACAGCAGCAAAGCTGATGACCATGGACTTTAAGTGCCGCGAGACCCTCTCATTGTGGGGGCAATGACGATGATGGTTTTCAAAGGAACAGCAGCCCCTTACGTCATCGGCCCCCATGGATATGTGCTGTGTCAAGGACCCCTTCTCGCCTGCTCTGCTAGCGTTTGTGGGTAAGGGAGGAAACGGCTGCTAAGATCTTGTTGCAAGTGTACCCCATGGGGCCCCGTGAAAGGAGGGTGGTTTTGGGGGGGCGGGATGTGCATCAGCCTCCCAGAAAGAGCCCGCTCTGTCGGTCTGCTGCCGCCTTTGCTTCTTATCTGCTGACGGTGCCAGAAAGGCCTCCCCACTCTCAGGGCCTCACGCTCCCCGTCTGTAAAACGGTCCTGGTGTGGACCCCACACACAGGATCCTTCCAGCTCTGTCCCCTTGGCAGCTGGGCTCAGGCATCCTCCAGAGTCTCAGACTGTAACTGGCGACCCCCGGGGAAGGCGAAGGCTCTGTCCTCTGTCTTCAGCCCTCCCAGGCCTTGGTGTGGAGAATTCTGAGAGCAGCCGAGGGCCTCTGTGGGTGCTGGTCCACCCCAGGGTCCCCAGGCGCCTGCCTTGTTCACTCAGTCCTGAGAAACCGCCTTCAGTGGCACTTTCCTTTTTTTATTTTTAGTTTTTTGAATGGGGCGAGGAGCTTTCTTTTCGCCCCTGCCAACCAATCAACTGCGCCCTCCCTGACCCACAGGTTAGCATCTGCAGCCTCCGCCTTCTGCCCCACTGTCCTCACTGCCCCGCTCTGTCCTCGTTTCCTTCACCACGGCCCAGGAGCCAGGGGTAGAAGTTGGAGTCTGCCATGGGGACAGGGCTTCCGGCACCCCACAGGCCCTTCTCCTCAGCCTGACCCTCCCAGGAAGCCCTGGGAACAGGTAAGGAAGGTGGAGTCTCCCTTGTCGAGATGAAGAAACATCTCTCCACAAGCCAGGGGACCCGTCTCTCCTTACTGCGCAGGCTCGTGGATGCCCCTGGGGAGTCAGGAAGAGGGGAGGGAAGAGCCCAAAGAACAGTAGCCAGAAGCCTGCGACTCCAGTCACATCCACTCCTCCAGCCTTCCCTTCCCTCCTGCAGAAACAGTGGCACCACTGGCAATAGCAGCCAGCAGGCACTGAGCTTTTCTCACAGGCCAGATGCCGTCGGGGATTTTGCCCCCTCGTCTCCCAACAACCTGGCCAGCCAGGAATTATTGTTACCCTCACAGCAGACGCTGCTGGTGCTCCCTCTCCCCTCTGCTGGCCTAAGGGGCCAGTGTGCTCAGCTGCCCAGGACCGGGCTGGCAGGGATTGCCCCTGGCGGTGGAGCCTGGACCACGACCCCTCTCTCTGCTGCGTGCTGAACGTGGCCCTTGATCAGTGACCGATGGATGTAGGGTGGGGTTGGGGTGGGGCGGGTAATGGCCCAGTCTCCTTGCCTCTTGGCAGGACAAACTGTGGGGTGTCTCTCACACTCCAGAGCTCCCCATGAGTCAGGCTGAAGGTAGACTGTTCCTGAAACCACATTTTTGCTTAGCTTCTCCCTGCACCCTATTCTGCCTTCCTTACCCCTCAATAAATAACTTTTTACAGACACACCCCTGTCTTGGGCTCTCCTTCTAACAGCCTGACCTACAACATCTTCATTTTATAGATGAGGACACTGAGGTACCAAAGGACAGAATAACCTGACCAACGTCCCACAGCTGGTAACCAGGAGATACTCAAACCCAGGGACCTTTGTTCTTATCTAGAATTAGACACTGCCCTGGGCTTTGTGGTGTCCCCGTCCTGCTCAGGGAAGCTGGCCTGCCAAGAGGAAATGACAGTGAAGAGGGGCAAGGCCTGCCATGGCAGGAGAAAAAAAGAATGCTCAGGGGTGACGCCCAGGGGCCTGGCTGTGACTTGGTCGAGAAGACTTTCCTGGGGAGGGAGCAGGAGCTTGGAGGAGTGTGAAAGGCCGGAAGAAAGAGAAGAACCGGAAGTGTGTTTGCGCAGAGGAGGGCAGATGTGCAAGACAGGGCATCCTGAAGCAGGGTGGAAGGTGGGGCTTCAGGCGTTGTCCCGTTGTGTGTGAGGGCCAGACGGTGAAGCGCCACGTGTCTGTTCTTCCCGTGGCCCTTTCTTGGACGCCTGATGTGCAAATCGTATTGACACGGCACAGCTTTACCTTGGAGCTGGTAGGCAGCTGAGCGGGCCAGCTCAGAACTGAGTCTCAGAGGGAACTCTGGCCACACGTGTGTGCGTGCGCACGAGCATGGGCGTGTGTGTGCACGCGTGCAGACTGGAGGTGCGGGTTCTCTAGACAAAGGGTAGTCAGCGCAAAGGCCTTGGGTCGCAGTGAGGGACCTGGGTCTGAGTTCTCCGCTCCTTCTTCTAACCTTTCCGCCAACAGCACCTCCAGAATAGTAGGAAAGAGTCCCCAAGAGCACAGCAATGAGGGCGCTGGAAGGAGTCTCGTCCCTCGTCCCTCCGCTGTGACACTGAAGCCAGGGTGGAGTGCCCCTCCCATGCAGCCTGTCAGGGAGACCAGAACCTGACGAGGCCTCCAGGCACAGCCCTGGCCTTGCTTTCCCTTCTCCAGTCTGGACCTGGAGCAGCAAGAGCAATGGACTGCAAATCCGCATGCCTGGGTTCCCTCTGGGTGCTGCTGTGTGACCCTGGGATTTTCACTGGCTGTCTCTGAGTCGCTGTTTGATCGTCCTGTCAGGGATGCAATGGTGATTTTTTTATGTACACTTTGGGCTGGAGGCCAGAGGCCCTGTGCTAAAATGCAAATATGAAGGCCTGAGAGTTTGCTGGGTTCTGTTTTCTCTGTTTCATTAATAACAGCTCTCCACTCTTGTTTTCTGTAGACCAGTCATGGATCTTTATGCATTTGAATAACATGAACCTTGAAAGTCATATGTAAATCAAAAAAACTGCTAGCCATCCATGGAGAGATTGGTGGAAGCCCCATAACTAAGAATGTTTCTCTTGTTCTTTGCTGGATACCCCAAACCAAAAAAATACGAACATAAGAGATTTGAATAGCAATCAGTAAAGTTGGTAGATGTATTCAATTTTTAAAAACTAATCTTGATTGGATAATACACACATATAATATAAAATTCTAAAGGTTCCCCTCCCTGGGGACAATTACTATTATGAGTTTCTTACTAGATAGTCATATATTTAGAAATATACACATTTATTTTCTTTCCTTACACAAACACAGCTTAGTTTATATCCTGTTCTGCCCTTGCTCTTTTTTTCAAAACTTAATACATCTTGGACATGGTTCCATGTCGTTCCACCTAGTTCTGTCTCCTTTGTAATGCCTGTGTGGGATTTCATTGTATGGATGTGCCATTATTAAACCACTTCCTCTTTGATGGACATCAGGGGGTTTTCCAACAGGTATGTGATGTGGGCCACCTTTTAACCTGACGATCTGGCCCTCTGTGGGGGATGTTGGGGGTAGGCAGGAAAAGGGAGACCAGATCCCCTGGTATTGGAATCCAGGTGAGAAATGCCAGATCTGGGTGGTAGCAGTGAAGGAAGTGAGATTCTGCTACACGCTTGGAAAAATTAAGCCATCTCTGGCCTGAGCTTGAGGAAGCATGAAGCTTCCCTTCACTGAAATGGGAAATAGTGACAGGAGCTGGCAGTTTGGGAGGGGACAGCAGGCTCTCAGGGTTGGACTTTGAAGTTTTTAAATGCATCTGAGGTATCCAAGAGGAGTTGTCATGAGAATTAAAATATATAAGGACTAAAGGCACTTACCTGGCATTTAGCAAATATTCATTACTTTCTCTGTTCGACTCTTTCAACCGCTTTTCCCATGTAAATGTAGTTTTGTCTTTATGACACACACAAAAATGTTAAAGCCAAAAGTAGAATAAAATATGTCCTCCATATGTATGAATTACTTTGCGATTTTCAGCCTCTGTCATACATCATGCAGATATTTATCCTCATTTATTGCCTCCCTAAGTCCATTTTAGTTTTATTAGTCATGTTATATAGAGAACTTACATTTCTGTGAGCCGTTACGGGTCATTTCTTGTGCTTACTCATCATTGTGAATATCTCTTCCTTACATATTGGGGAAAAGTCTATTCTACTTTTTAGTGTCAATGCTCTTATGGTTTTTTAAAATATCAAAACATGCTTATTAAAGAGTCTGAATGGTACAAAGTGGTCCAAGAGTGTGGTGTGAAGGGCTCTCTGTTGCCTGTGTCCCCAGGTCCCCTCCCCAGACAATCCTGCCACCAGTTTCTTGTGTAGCCCTAAAGTTGGTATCTGTGTATGCAAAGATACATACGAACACACACACACACACACACACACACACACGCTTAAAACACACACGTGCTACAGCTGTAAACGTTTGAATTTAATTGCTAGTATACTTTGCAGCTTTTTTCATTTAGCATAATGTATTTACGGTTCACCCATGTTGCAGTGTCAGCACTTCGTTCTTTTTGATTGCTGAGTAATATTCCATGGTGTAGATCGACCATATTTTGTTTATCCATTCATGAGTTTTTGAACATTTGGATTGTTTTTGCTTTTCGGCTCTTATGGATAATAATATTTGTGTGCATGTTTTTGTGTGGATGTATATTTTCATTTCCCTTGGATATGGGCCTAGGAGTGGAATTGCTGGGTTAGATGGTAACACTATGTTTAACATTTTAAGGAACTGCCAGACTGTTTTCCAAAGTGGCTGCACCATTTTACATGCCCACCAGCCATACATAAGGGTTCTTATTTCTCCATATCCTCATCAACGCTTGTATTGTCTTCTTTTTCATTGTAGCTATTTGACAGGGCTGTGAAATGGTATCTGGTTGTGGTTTTAATTTGCCCATACAGAACATTTTAATTTAATTACTTAATTAGAAATAATTCTCTAAATTTAAAACATTTATTTCTATATGCTTTACTGTTATAGATTTTTCTATATTTTTTTTTCGCAATACCATTGATTAAATGGTGATTTTTTAACTGTGTGTAAAGCTAATTTGAGCTATTCTATTCCTTGGGTCAATTTTATTTTAGTTTAGTTTAGTTTAGTTTAGTTTCAAGTATACAGTACATTGGTTAGACATTTATATAGTTTATAAAATGATGAGTCAATATTTTTTATTTATAATGCAGTGCCATAAAGTGTCAGTGATGGTCACTTTATAATCTGCTTTATGAGAAGCCTCTCTATTACTGCCTGTCTCACCCAATAAATAGTTTCTGATATAATTGCCTTCTTTTTAAAATTTTTATCTAATTCTCACTTCAGATGTTTCTTATGAAATATTTAAGGCATACACTTATTGTATCTGCCCTTTTTTTTGTCAAAATGACTGTTATAATTTTAACAAGTTCTCTGAAGTACCCCATTGTAATTCAGCTAACATTGCCTTAAATTTATATATTAACTTAGAGGAGTTTTTTTTTTTTTTCATTCTGTGGTCACAAGCAGGTCTTCCTTCATTCAGAATACAATAGTCTGTGGCTCACACAACACACATTCATTTCTCACACTTCAGGAGGCCAGGAAGGCTAAGATCAAGGTCGAAGTTCAAAACCCAGTGTCTAGTGAGAACACTCTTCCCGATCTACAGACGGCCACGTTCTCTCTGTATCCTTCTCACAGGGCGGTAAGCAGAGAGGGAGAAGACGCAAGCTTTCTCCTGCCTCTTCAGATAAGGGTTCTCCGCTCACACGAGGGTGCCATGCTCACAACCTAATGACCTCACAAAGGCCCCATCTTCAAATACCAATGCACTGGGGACTTAGGCTTCAGTATATAAATTTGTCAGGGACACAAACATTCAGTCCATAGCAAGGCTTTAATCTCAGTTTGCTCATGCCTCTCTATTTCTTCTGTTAGAATCTGACAGTGTCGTTTATAAATGTATCATTTGGAACCCCCAGCACCTCCTTAGCAGGACCTAGTTCCGTTCTCATTTCTAACGGCAGGACTTATCTCATTAGAATGCTCTACTTATGTGCATGTATCGAAAGTGCTAGAATTTTGTAGTTACCTTCCTTGTACCTCACAGATACACAATTAGTGCACACACCGATCTTTTTCCTTTTTTATTTCCATGCACATTTTAGCCATCTTTTTTCTTGTCCGTTCCGTACTGTATGTAAGGCAAGATCTCTACGGTGGCATTTCATTGGCGTGTGTGCCAGAGCACCGTTTTATGGTGCTCATGGGGAGGCAGTGATGGATGCCTTCGGGTTTTCTTATCAAGAAGAATGTCAACGCTCGATTGTTTAAAAACTACTTCATAATGTAACAAGAAAGAAGAGTACAACTCTTAACCTTTCTGGAGTCTTCCTGGGAAAGGACATTGGCCTCTGTGGTGAGGTTTATGCATGCCATTTTCATCCCAATAAATAAGCTGTAATAAATCAGCTGGATTTGAGGAGTGCACTGTAATGCCACAAGTCACTGTAAGGTGAACATTCAAGTTAGTGGAGGAAGAGAGGCCTCCTCTGGGCCAGGTGTGATGGGAGGTGACCCCAGGGAGGGTTGAGCAGTGCACAGTCCAGGGACAGAAAAAGCAAGAGTCGGGAAAGAACAGCATCTGAGCATGAAGGTGAGGGGACCGTTTATGGGTCACATGCCCTCAGAGGTGTCTCTGGAAACAGGGATGAGGGCTGGTACCCTCTTGGATTTTGGAATAATGAGGAAAGCACTCTGTCTCCTCTCTTCTTAGGGGGTCTACCTGAGAAGCAACCTGCAAATTCAGCTCAAGACACAGGACTTGGCCTGGGTGTCCATGAGACCCTCCCCGCAGACACTCTAGAGCATCTATGATGAACCAGGAAGACAAGTAGGTGGTCTTTGCCCTTGGCCTCTTCTCTTGCCCTCCCATTCACTGCTTCACTACCCCCTACTGCCAAGACTGCTCCCTACCCAGATTTACCCTACTGCACTGCTCCTGACACGACAAACCTGCCCTGAGTCCCCACTCAGCATGAAAGTGACTACCACATGACAAAGAAAACCAACAAGGGTCAGAGACAGCATCTAATCTATCCATTTCATAGATGGCGTGACCGAGGCCCAGATAGGGAAGAGACTTGCTTGCTCAAGGTTATACTATTAGTGTATCAGCTAGAATAGGCTAGTTTATGCTGCAGTAACAAACAACCTCCAAAGTTGTGACTTATTACAACAAAAGTTTCTTTCCATCTCCAATTCTGGTCTATTGTGAATCGACTGGGACCTCTATTCCACATTATCCTCTCTCCTGGACCTAGAAGCAGCCAAGATCTAGAGTACTGCTGGTCCCAGTGGGGGCGGGGGGGGGGGGGGAGAGAGAGAGAGAGAGAGAGAGAGAGAGAGAGAGAGAGAGAGAGAGAGAGAGAGAGAGAGAGAGAGAGAGAGAGAGAGAATGAATGGCAGACCACACACAGGCTTTTTAAAACCTCTGCACAGACATGAATAACACGGGCCATTCTTTAGGCTGTTTCACTGGCCGTTTCTGATTTCAAGGGGACAGAGAGATGCAGTCCCATCAAGGGACTAGAAAGAAGAGAAAGACTATATGAGGATGAGTGGCAGAGCTGGGACAGGAATGCTAGTTTCTTAACTCTGGGGCCGAGAGTCTTTCTCCCATAATCCTCAGCCTCCAAGGCTCTTTCCCACAGAAGTCTCAGTGACAAATAATGATGCAATGTGCTTTTTCTCCCGGGTTGATTAAAGAGCTTGATGTCCCACCCTCAACGGGACAGAACACGAGTGGTGGAAACTGAGGGAGTGTGTGAGACTGGCTGGAGGGGAAGTTTGAGGATAAAGAGCTTCCCCAGAAATGATGCCGTCTAAGGCACGCCTCCCTTCCACCTGCCACCTTGCTGCCCTGGATGCCTTCTTTATGGGCAGCATGGACTCTGGACACTATAGTCCGGAAAAGAATCTGTGCCCTAGGCCATGGCCACATCCTCTTGTCAGGATCACACAAAGTTCAGGGATATAGCCCTTGTCTGGCATCAGTTAGGACTCCACGGCCTCGGAAATTTACTGGCTCAGACTAAGAAATCTCAATTCTGTGCCTGGCTCTGCCATGGGCTTATGGCATGACCTTTACCCTTGCCTGGCCTTAGTTCTTCCATCTATTCAGAGGGGATGGCGATCCCTGTCTACCCCATGGCTGTGAACATGTTTCATGAATTCTAAAGCTCTGACTGGGGAGGGGTGACGAGAGGGGGCTGGGGACACATGCCCAGTAGGGTTTTTCTAGGGGTCAAAGGAGCAGCTGGGGTCTGAACCCCGGACACATTGTTCTTGCCCCGGCCTCTGATAAATTGATGTGGCTGGCTCCTGGTGGGCATCTCAGCCTTTTTAGAGTTAAAAGTGGGGGTCTCTGGAGCTATCAAGATTATATGAGACACATAAAGTGTTTATAACAGTGTCTAGATGATAGAAAGTGCCGTCTGAGTGTTTGCTACTATTATTAAGGAAATAGCCCCAGAAAGTACATTTGGAATGTTGTAGCATTTTCTACCGCATGACAGACAACCAGTTAGCTAACTAATCCCCAAATGCTGGACATTTAGGTTGCTTCCAATTTTTAACTATTAATAATATTCTTTAATTATTCATATCCTTTCAGTGCACAGCTTTATAATTAAAATTTTTGTGTACATCTATGTTTGTTTCCTAAAGTTGGCCTCCTTTAAATGGAATTGAATCAAAGGGACTACGTACTTCTTAGCTTTCTGCTAGATAAGTGCCCTTGCCTTATATTGGTACTCCTACCAGTAGGCTGTTTGAGAGTTCCAGTTTAGAAGGAGAGAATCTGCTAAGAAAGAGGAGAGAGGGTTTGCATTAGCTAGGATTAAATTTCACCACCATGAGCACAAAGCCCTAAATTACAGTGGTTTAAACAGAATAGAAATGTATTTCTTTGTCATTTAATAGAAGTTCAAAGTTAGAGAGTCCAGGGCAGGTGGAAAGCTTCCTGCCTCCACTTCCCCCCTCCCCCACACACCCCTTTCTAAGCACTGGCTTCTACCTCATTATCCAGTATGGCTGCCCGAGATGCAGCCATCACATTGACATTCTAGCCAACAGAAAGAGGCAACGAAGGATATAGAAACACTTCCATCTACATCACATGGGCCAAAACTTAATTACATGGCTACATCCAGTTGCAAGGGAGGCTGAGAAATAGAGTCTATTCCCAATGACCAGGGAATATCCAGGAGCTCTAGGTCTAACGAACAAGGGGAGAACAGATTTTGGGGGAGAACTAGTTGTCTCTGCCAGGAGCTTAACTGACAGAGAGCAACACAAAAGAGTCCATGGAAACGAGAATGAATAAAGCATTCTCAAGACACTATCTATAGGAAATGAACCATTTCTGAGCCAGTACACAGGCACAGCTGGGGGTGAGGGTGGATGCAGAAGAAAGGGGTTCATCTCTGGGCATTGAGACTCCACGGAGAGGCCACTTGTCAGCCTATTGCCTGCCCCTCAGATGTGTGACTGCCCTCCTTGGCTTCCCTCCAGCTGACGTGTCCCATCGCTCACCTGTCCTCCCTGTTAACCTGTCCCCCACCTCAGCTGTTGTCCAGCTTACCTGACCACCTGTCTCTGCAGGGCTAGCACCTCATGGACCCCATCAGCCTCCAGCTGGGCACCAAGAGCCTGTGGCATTCCCTCGTGAGTCTGCTCAGCCAACACACAGAATGGCTGAGTGCCACGGTCAAGGTCTTGATCCCCAACAAGGACCTGGGCTCCGGGAATGAGGCCCTAGAACTCACACAGACAGTCTCCCTACAACTCATGGAACTGCAAGCCCAAGGAACTGCCACGTGGCAGAAGTTCATCAGCTGCGTGTGCTTGGAGCTAGACGTGCCGCTGGACCTAGAGGTGCTGCTGATGAGTACCTGGGGCCACGGAGACGGTAAGGGCAGACGTGAGGGGTGCAAAGCAGCCTGCTGGACGCCGTGTCACAGGGAGTCAGGCCCAGGGAAGGCCAGGATCCACCCGAGTCACACAGAGATGGCATGGCCACGCCAGGAACAAAATTACATGTTTCTGGACACTTCCCAGAGCAAGTTCCCTAATGCCACCAAAATAGCTGGGGACCTGGAGGGCTCTTTCCACCTTGTGGTACCCTAGTTGTCCACGGAGGCAGGATGCATAGCGAGAAAGGACCAGGTGGCTCCTTCCAGCCAGGAAATTCCAAATAGCTCATAATTCCCAAGAGGTTTCTTACAAAGTGGTCAGAAGCAGTCACAGGGAGAGCCCTCTGACCCCTACTGGTGGCCGGGGCGGATTGAGTCTGCTCAGTTCAGAGGTCGTTATTTGGGTGCTTTCTACTTACAAAGCACCATGGGGAAACAGTGAGAACTCACTCAACAGCTCTACCACAAGGCACCGTGCAGGAAATGCAGGGGGTTCACCGTGTGCACACGTGTGTATATACAGGTACATGCATGTGCACAAACACACATTACATGTGTGCATGCATGCATAAACATGTGCATGCACACACATACCTATATACAGGTGCATGCATGTGCACAAACACATGTTGGCATGTGTGCATGCATGCATAGACATGTGCATGCGCACATATATCTATATACGCACAAACCTACACACACGCGCGCATTTCTGCTTTCTGCTGCCGTCAAGGCTCACCGCCAGCTGTGCCCTCCACAGATCGGTAAGGTAAACTTTGAGGCTCCCTTGCTGGGGACCCATGCTGAGGGATGAGCCCGGAGCCAGACATCAGGCCAAAGCTGGGCCCAGGACATCCCACCACATCTCCATATGCCCTCCCGTCTCTTTCAGAGCTTCCCAGTCATTTGGAAGCCGATGAAGAAAGCCAACCTGAATCTCAGCTCCAACATGGTAAGGCCTGGGGCTGGGGCACGGGAAGCGGAAGCGGGTGGTGACCATGCTAAGTCCTCACATCACACCTGGAGGAGGCTGATGGTGGCTGGTCACAGCCATTTCCCATAAACTTTCTTCCTCACTCCCTGACCCATTTGCACATATCCCCTGCCCCTCATCATGGTTCCCAGGTCCACCTCCTCCTGCTCTGTGCCCCTCAAGGCTTTGGCCTGTCCTGGAAGTTCAACCTGGAGGCTTCTGGGAGAGGCCGAATTGCTAGCCCTCGGCACTGCCAGAAGCCTTTGTCTGATTTCCATTGGGGAAGCCTGTTCTCACGTCCCTGTCCCCAAGCTTCTGGGTCTCGTGCTCCAGCCCCACAGACTCGGGCTCCTCACCATTTGGAGACCTTGGGCTTGTCACTGACCCATGGATGCTGTCCCCACCCAGGGAGCCTCTGACTGTTGTTCTGATGGAATGGTGGCCCTGTCACCAATTCATGGGCCACATTCTATTCTCAGAAACTTTTTTTTATTGTGGTAAAGTACACATAACATAAAACTTACCATCTTTGCCATTGGTAAGTGTACCATTCAGTAGTATTAAACAGACTCACAGCTATCATTACCATCCATCTCCATAACTCTTTTCACCAAAACTTTGCACCTGTTAAACAATAATTCCACATTCATCCATCTCTTAGCCACTGGTAACCACCATTCTACTTTCTGTTCTGATGACTTTTACTGCTCTAAGTACCTCATATACGTGGTATCATTTTGTGACTGGCTCATTTTACTTAGCATAACGTCTTCAAGATTCACCCACATTGTAACATGTGTCAAAATTTTCTTCTTTCTTAAAGCTGAATAATATTCTGACGTATGTATATACCACATTTTACTTATTTATCTGTTGATGGACACTTGGGTTGCTTCCACGGTTTAATTATGGTAAATAATGCTGCTGTGAATGTGAGTGAACAAATATCTCTTTAGGACTCTGATTTATTTTATTTTATTTTTTCAATATCCAGAATCTGGGGCCTTATGGTATTTTCATTTTTACTTTTTTGAGACACCTCCATACTGCTTTCCACAGCAGCTGCACCATTTTACATTCCCACCAACAGTGCACAGGAGTTCCAATTTTTTCACATCCTCACCAACACTTATTATTTTATTTTTATTTTTTTCTGTAGTAGCCATGGTAATGGGTATGAGGTGGTGTTTCACTATAGTTTTGCTTTACATTTCCCTATGATTGGTGATGTGCTTATTGGTCATTTGTATATCTTTTTTTGAGAAATGCCTGTTTGAGTTATCTGCCCATTTTTGAATCAGGTTGTTTGGTTTTTTGTTGTTGTTGTTATTGAGCTTTAGAAGTTCTCTATATATTTTGGATATTAATTCTTTATCATATATACATTTTTAAAATATTTTCTCTCATTCTGAGGGTTACCTTTTGCTCTATATATGGTGTCTTTTGATGCACAAAATTTTTAAATTTTCATGAAATCCAATTGGTCTATTTTTTCTTTTGTTACCTGTGCCTTTAGTGTCCTATCCAAGAAATCATTGCCAAATCCAATGTAGTGATTTCTTTTTGTCCTGTGTTTTTTTTTTTCCCTAAGAGTTTTATTGTTTTAGGTCTTACATTTAGGTCTTTGGTTCATTTTGAGTTGCTTTTTGTATATGGTGTTAAGTAAGGATTCGATTTTATTCTTTTGCATGTGGATATAGTTTTCTTGGCACCATTTGTTGAAAAACTGTCCTCTCCCCATTGAATAGTCTTGGCATCCTTGTCAAAGGTCATTTACAAGCAAAGCTTTATTCCTGAGCTCACTATTGGTCCATATGACTGCCTTTATGCCAATACACACTGTCTTGATAACCGTAGCTTTAGTAAGTTTTAAAATCAGGAAGTGTGAGTTTTCCAATTTTGTTCTTTTTTAAGAGCATTTTGGCTATTTGAGTTCCCTTGAGATTCCATGTAAATTTTAGAATGAGTTTTTCTATTTGTGCAAAAAAAGTGGGGGTAATTGGGGTTTTAATAAGGATTACATATGCAAGGAATCTTTGGGTGGTATCGACATTTTAACAATAGTAAGTCTTCCAAATCCATGAACATGGGATGTATTATTTGTATCTTCTTTAATTTATTTCATCAGTGTTTTATAGTTTTTTTTTTTTACAAGTCTTTCACTTTCATGGTTAAATTTCTGAGTATTTTTTTCTTTTTGATGCTATTGTAAATGGAATTGTTTCTGTAATTTCCTTTTCAGATTGTTCATTGTTCGTGTATGGATATGTAACTAACGCTTGCATACTGGCATGGTACGCTGCTACTTTAGTGAATTCATTTATTAGTTCTAACAGCTTTTTGTGTGAAATCTTTAGGCTTTACTCTAAGATAAGATTATATTATCTGCAAACTGATATTTTACTTTTTCCTTTTCATTTTGGATGGCTTTTATTTCTTTTTCTTGCCTGATTGCTCTGGATAGAACCTCTAGTAGTACTATGTTGAATCAAATTGAAAGCAGGCATCCTCACCTTGTTCCTCATCTTAGAGGAAAAGCTTTCAGTCTTCCACCATTGAGGGTGGTGTTTACAGTGGGTTCAGAACCTTTACTTCTACAGATGTTTGAAATTTTTACTTTTAAGTGTACATGGCGGTAACAATAGGCTTCAACAGAAAACATCGACCACATAGTCCCAGCTCCCCCAAAAATCAGAACTGTTTGTCCTAGTCCTTGGTCCCTTCTGGCCTTATCACTGGGCTATCTTTGCTCAGTCTTTAAGTGAGGATACACTTATCTGCCTGCTGCCTGTTTGTGGAATGGAGCTCCCAGAGGTGCTGGGCACCTCCTCAGCCCCCAAACCTCACCCCTTACTCTTTCCTTTATTCTTTCCAGGCCTCAAGAGGCCTCATCAGAGCTGTGAGTCCTCCCCCTGCCCAAAGCAGAGCAGGAAGCAGCAGCTGGGTAGGTACCAAGGTGGGAAGGGACTCAGACATTGGGATTGGATTGCCTTAGGGCCAGGACACAGATCCTGGACTCTGTCCTCTGCTGACCAGCTTCTAGGGGCCTAATGACTCTTGTAGTACAGGCTTCCATGAGGGAAAATCAGAGGTTCTGAGTGGGCAGAGAAGAAGGCCGAGTATGGCAAGGAAGGGCCTCCCCCAACAGGCCGCAAGGGGGCTTCTCCGGAGATGGCTCAGCTGAAGGAGCTAGAAGTACCCCAATAGGTCACAGCTTCATCATCCAACCTTTTATAGGAACACCCCATGTCCTCAGGGTTAAAGGGGCCCCAGGGAGGTGGCCAGTATTACCTCAGGCCTGGGACCTCATTGACCAATTTAAAAGTGAGCAGGCTACCAGAGGGAACCCCACCAAGGCAGAAGCTCATAGGGGCCCGTGGGGGCTGCTGAGGACCAGCCAGGCCAGGAGAAGTCAAGGAGACAAAACTCTCATTAGAGAATGTCCAGTTGTCCAGAAGAGTCCTTGTTCTTGACCAGTTGTCCCGCCAGCTGGGAAACCCAGCCCCCATAGCCATAGCCAGAGAATTCACAGGCGGTCAGAGGATTCACACACTTATAAAATAGACGATGACTTCAGGCCCCCCAGCTGGGGCTCCCAGCATCCCCAACAGTGGCTCCAGTCCTTTCCCTGGGACACTCGAGATCTCCCAATGACCCAGCAGTTAAAAAGTCAGTACCTAGCCCAGTAAGGGCTCAACTCCCACAGTTCTGACTGGTCAGCGCCTGGGCCTGTAGGTTAGTGCTCACCCCTGGGCATTGCAGAACTGAAATGCTGGAGAGGGGCACAGTCCACTCAGATCTCACAGGGGAAGGTTGTTCCCATAAGATGTTGCAAAGGAAGCACCCCTTTTCCCCTCCCTCATCTTGCTGAACATTTTATACCATCTATGTTGCAAAACAAAGGGAGCCTGATTCAAACTTCCCCATTCGGACGTCCTTATTTAAATGGCTGCCAGAAAGTTTATTTTTGTATAACGAATTCCTTTCAGGGATTTGACTGGCACGAGAGCCCCTGTGCACTCTGGTCATGCCCCCTCCAAATATACACAGCTGAGGCTGCAGGGTCCCAACAGCCAGTACTGGGGGGAGGCAGGCTGGGGGCTGGGAGGTCTCCTGTCCTCATGCCATGTCCCTGCCCCCTGCAGAGCTGGCCAAGAGGTACCTGCAACTGCTGAGGACTTCTGCCCGGCAGCGCTATGGCGGCAAGCCCCCGGAGCCGGGACAGGCCCTCTCTTCCCACCAGGCCTACGTCCCCCCAATCCTGCAGTGGGGCCGGACCACAGCACCTTTCGACACTCAGGAGGGGCTTATTATGGGGGACCCCAAGATAGAAGATGGTGCTGACATGAGTATCTGGGACCTCGTCAACACTAGGACCGAAAAGGGCCCGAGGGTGACGGTGCTCCTGGGGAAGGCTGGCATGGGCAAGACCACGCTGGCTCACCGGCTCTGCCAGGGCTGGGCTGATGGCCACCTGCACCGCTTCCAGGCCCTGTTCCTTTTTGAATTCCGCCAGCTCAATCTGGTTACAGGTTTCCTGACTCTGCCCGAGCTCCTTTTCGATCTGTACCTGAGCCCCGAGGCAGGCCACGATGCCGTCTTCCAGTACCTGGAGGAAAATGCTAACGAGGTCCTGCTCATCTTCGATGGGCTGGAGGAGGCCCTCCCCTCCTGTTCCGGCGGAGAGACTGTGGGTCCCGAGGACCCGGGTTCAGCCCTCACTCTCTTCGCCAGCCTCTGCCGTGGCAAACTCCTGCCTGGCTGCTGGGTCATGGCCACCTCCCGTCCAGGGAAGCTGCCGGCCTGCCTGCCCACAGAGGCAGTCACAGTCCACATGTGGGGCTTCGATGGGCCCCGGGTGGAGGAGTACGTGGCCCGCTTCTTCAGTGACGAGCCGTCGCAGGAGGCGGCTTTAACTGAGCTGCGAGCAAACAGGCGTCTCCAGAGCATGTGCGCGGTGCCTGCCCTGTGCCGAGTCGCCTGCCTTTGCCTCCGCCATCTGCTCCCGGGCAGGTCTCCAGGCCAGTCTTCGGCTCTCCTGTCCACCGTGACTCAAAACTACGTGCAGATGGTACTCGCCCTCAGCCCCCAGGGATACCTGGATACAGAATCCCTGCTGGGCCTCAGTGAGCTGGCCCTGTGGGGCTTGCAGACTGGGAAGGTTATCTTCTCTGCAGAAGACATTCCTCCATCCGTGAAGGTCTTTGGAGCTGCTCTTGGCCTGCTGACCTCCTTCAGCATCTACACGGGCCCTGGGAACCAGCAGATAGGCTATGCCTTCACCCACCACAGCCTGCAAGAGTTTTTTGCTGCCCTGCACCTGATGGCTAGCCCCAAGGTGGATAAAGACACACTCGTCCGCTACGTTACCCTCAATTCTCGCTGGCTGCTGCGGACCAAATCGAGACTGGGCCTCTTAGACCACCTCCCCACCTTCCTGGCAGGTCTGGCATCCGGTGCCTGCCGTTCCTTCCTCAGCCGCCTGATGCAGAGGGATGAGATGTGGGTGGGTACCAAGCAGGCTGCAGTCGTACAGGCATTGAGGAAGTTGGCCACCCGCAGGCTCACAGGACCAAAGGTTGTCGAATTATGTCACTGTGTGGGTGAGACACAGGAAGCTGAGCTGGCTGGTCTCATGGCCCAAAACCTCCCCGATCAACTGCCTTTCCACAATTTCCCATTGACCTACGTTGACCTGGCTGCCCTGACCAACATCCTCAGGCACAGGGATGCCCCTATCCACCTGGATTTTGAGGGCTGCCTCCCGGAGCCCCGCTGCCCTGAGGCCCTGGCAGACTGTGCGAAGGTGGAGAATCTCAGGTGAGAGGAAGGGGCAGGGCAGGACTGGGGAGGACCAGGGAGGGGCCAGGGTTCTTGGGAGAGTGGAGGCCAAGCAGTCTGGCAGACCTCTGCTGAGGGAGGCTGGGTAAAAATCTTACATATCAGAACAGATAGACCCTTCCCGCACATAGTAAGGACTCTCCATGCCTCCCAGGACCTCTGGGGTCTGATGGGATCTCCTCTTGCCATGGTTTCCAGACTTCCTGTCTCTGTCTCTGTCTGTCTCTCTCATCATCATCATGGGATGGACGGAGACTCTAATCCAAGCTGTTCTGCTAGAGACTCTTTGACTTAAGGCAGGTTATTTAACTTCTCAGCCTGAGTTTCTTCATCCCTAAAATGTATCCGTAATAATACCTACTTTATAGGGTTGTGAGAATGAGATGGGATAATGCATGAAAAACACTTCTTAGCGTAGTTCCTGGCACACAGTAATGGCTCAAGATGTGTAGTAGCTACAGTAAAGCCTAGGCTGAAGTTACAAAGGACCCTCTTCCCCCCCAAAAAAAAATACAGTGGTTTAAATACTGTAGCATTTTATTTCACTCTCATGGAAGAGTCAGAGTCCAGGTCAGTGGGATAGCTCAGCTCCATCTGTGTTCTGGCTCGGGGGAAGAGAAGGACCATGGATTAGGAACACCGAATGTGTTAAAGATCTGTTCTAGAAATAGGGCACATCCCTCCACTCCCATTCCAGTGGTGAGAACATAGTCATATGGCCATGCTGAGCTGCAGGGGAGGCTGGGAAATGCCATCTCTGGCTGGGAAACCATATTTCCAGTTGTATATAGCTCTGTACATGGAGAATGGGTTTTAGTGGACAATTTGCAGTCTCTTCCATACTATGTGTTTGTTACTACTACAACCATTATAACAACAGCAACAATAGCTATTACTAATACTATTAACATTACCATAGTCAGTTCTATCAGTCAGAGGAGGGGGTGGGTCATGATCTCTAAGTCTTGCCCAGCATTGATCCTCTGCCATCTTGCCTCTTCCTGTGGCAGCTTTAAGAGCAGGAAGTGTGGGGATGCCTTTGCAGAAGCCCTCTCCAGAAGCTTGCCAACAATGGGGAGCCTGAAGAAGCTGGGGTGAGCCAGGGCTTGGACTCAAGAGAGATTCTCAATCGGTGATGCCTGGATCTCTCCTCCCTTCCCTCAACCCTACACAGGGCGGATCCTGGGTCTATCCCCCTTCTCATCCCTATCTCCCCCCCACCAACTCTGCTTACCCTGTAGGTTAGCAGGAAGTAAGATTACTGCCCGAGGCATCAGCCACCTGGTACAGGCTTTACCTTCCTGTCCATACCTGGAAGAAGTCAGGTGAGTGATCTCCAGGACTAACTGGCTGGGGGAAGAGGTCACTGCTCAGGTCTTGTATATTCCATCAGGATCTGGCCAGTAGTTCTCAATGAGACTCACAGACAGGAAGCATCAGTCCAAGAGCTGGGTGGGGCTGGATCCAAACACTAGGCTCTTCAGTTCTTATGTCCCTCCAGCTAGGAACCCAGGCAGGGCTGGGTTGTGGGCCCCATTTAACAAGTGGAGAATTGAGATCAGAAAGAAATATATTTGGCCTAGGGCTCTGGGTGAATCAAGCAGTGGCATCTTCAGCATTCCAGCCTAAACTGCTCATCCTCTGGGAGCCAAGAGGCCCTAATGAACTTGGGCCTCAAGCACATCCCAGACATTGCCCCGAGAACAGGATGCTGGGTCTCTTCATTCCCCCTCATGGATGCCATCTAGATCCTTGGGCCTCCAAGCGAGAATTCCCCCCTAGGGGGCTGAATAGAGACAGAAGTGAGGCCAGCAGAGAGCCTTTCCTCCTAGCTGGGCCAGTTGAATACTGTTGAGCAGGTTACCAACTCCTTCTGAGCCCCTGTCTTGTGTCTCCAGCAATGAGGGTGGGGATGCCTGTCACCTGCTTACTAGGGCTTCTAAGTGCCCCTCATCCCAGGACTGAAGGTTTGGGCCTTGGTTTCCCTGCAGCTTTCAAGACAACCAGCTCAAGGACCAGGAGGTGCTGAACATCGTGGGGGTCGTCTCCTGCCTGCCGCAGCTCCGGAAGCTTGAGTAAGTGATCTTTCCACCACCCCTGCCTGAGTCACCCTCGTCCCTTGGAGAGCAAAGGTCTGGGGCCCATGGGATAGGGGATTCACTCCTGACATCTTTGCCACAATCATGTAGTCTGAGCCGCAACAGTGTCTCCGTGACGACCCTACTCTGCTTGACAAAGGTGGCGGTCACACGTCCTTCCGTCAGGATGCTGCAAGTCGGGTGAGTAGGAGTGGGAGCCTGGCCTTCAGGGTCTCGAGAAAAGGGAGGGGGTGGGAAGGACTAACAGACGGATAGATGAAGGAATGAATCGACAAATCTTGGAAGCTCAGGCATAGCCTGAGGAATGAGCCGTGTGTCGCTCTCCGTGGTGCTGAACTAGCCTTGCCTGTTTGGATCATGGGGTAGGTTCAATGCCATACCTCTTAATTCTAAAACAAGATAACGCCTATAAAATCTCCCAGCGTTCCTATTGTTATCATCTTTTTTGTAAAAGTTGGGGTTTTTTGTTTTTGTTTTTATTTTCTGTTTTACTTTTTGAAACACTCAGGATTCATCCAACAATGGCCTAGTCACCATTTTACATGTCTAGTTTGGGGCACTTTTGCCAGTTCTGTTGTTCTGCATCCATCACAATATCAGCTTTCTCTGGCTGTTTGGGACATCAAGGGGTGCACAGGTGGGGGTGATATGCTGGATTCCAGTCCATGGGTTTCATGAGTCGGTGTCTGACCCTGCAGGAAGGAGGACCTCGTCTTTCTTCTCTCCCCGCCCACAGACAGAGCTGCAGAGCTGCCAGGGTAAGACGTTAAGGAGGGGGAGGGTCTGAGCTCAGCCTGAGAAGCAGCCTGGGCAGTTGGGAAAGGTGGCTGAGGGAGCTTAGGAAGAGATGGCATGTGGAGATTCTTCTTGCTACTACTGCCCTGAGAAGTGGCTTACCTCTCAGAGTTGGCAAAGGACATTAGCTTCTTCTAGTGTCTCTGGACCACATCTGACTCCTGTGATGAGAAAGCATCCCTAGAAGTGTCAGAGTGAGTCAGCCCCTGAGAGGGGCATGAAGATACTGCTAGGTTGACATTACTAACTAAAAAGAAGAAAGAGGAGGAGGAGAGTTGGGGAAGGAGGAGGAGGAGAAGGAGAAGAAGAGAAGGAAGCAGAGGGGCAGGGGGATGGGGAGGGGAGGAAGAAGCGGTTATAGTAACTGCATCTTAGAGTTGTTCTGAGAAGTAAATGAATTAATATGTTTAAAGTGCTTAGAACACTGCTGACATCCGGTTGGCACTTGAATGCTGGCTATTCTAGCTGTGCATGGTTTCCAGCTTGGCCAGTCTTGGATGGGCAAAGAAAAGGAAGCTGCCTTCTCACAAAAGAACATTCCATCTGTACTTCCCCCACACGCCCGCCCCCTTAGCCGAGACTCGGAGACAGATAAAGGTGTGTGTGTCCTTGAGCAAGTCCTCGCTCTGCTCTGAGCCTCAATTTCCTCACTCATACAATTCAATAGGACCACTGTCTTTTTTTCTGTGGTGCCCAGTACAGTAGCCATGAACCAAATGAGGCTATTTAAATTTATATTAATTAAAATTGAGCAAACTGGCTATTTCAGTTTATCAGTCACATCAGCCATATTTCAGGCACTTAGTGGCCATGGGAGATTAGTGGCTTCCAAAATGGATGGCACACGTACAAAATATTTCTATCATCGCAGAACGTTCTGTTAAACAGCACTGACCTCAAAGTCTATAAAAACCTGGCTCACAAATAGCCCAGCTTCTCTGCAGTCCCTAACCCTCTCCTGGCCCAGTGAGAGAGAGCCCGGTGGTGCCTGGGCTTCCCACAGCCTGAACCCACGTACGGTCCATGCCCTGGCCTTGCGAAGCACAGTTGGGACATCTACATAATGGAGACCACTCCATCTTAGATAATAGCAGCTTCTTTTTACTAAGCTTCAATGTTGTGCCTGGGGTAGGCCCTCGGTCATACACCATCCCATGTGCACATATCCGTGTTAGATATTGTCATTCCATTTTAGAAAAGAGAAAATGGAGGCTCCGAGAGGTAAAGTGACTTGCCTAAGGCCACACACCTATATATGGCAGAGCCAGGATTTGAATAAATGTTTCGTTGGACCTCAAACCTTTTGCCCCTGCTGCTTTGCTGAATAACACCTTCGGCACCTTCAAGTAACCGTCTTTGTTACTCATTCACTGTGGGTCCTGCTAAGAAGTCTTCAGCCCCTCTAACCCAGGAGAAGAGCCTGGACTCCTGAGCCCATTTGTTGTATTTGTTCTTGCCAGATCCCCAGACCTACAAGGAAATGCCAGCCAGAGGAAAGAGGCTCAGGGCAGAAGCCTGTCACTCAGGTACCTCAGTGGAATCCATTACCTTAAGGGGAAGCATATGGCTTTGGGAGAGGGTCCCTTTCCAGAGGAGGCATAGCAGGGCCAGGGAGGATAAAGAGAAAAAGCATATTTGGGGCAGGGCGAGAACATGATTAGCCCCTCCTGGCCTGAACGAGGGGCATCTGGCGTAACAACAATAATAGCTATAATTTAATGGGCCCTTGCTATGCGTTGGGCACTGTGGTATTTTTTATCCATTACCTCATTGCAATTCTTTTGAAAACCCTGCAAAGTATGCTATTATTCTCACTTGACAGAGGAGGAAACTGAGTTTCAGATAGGTTACGTGCCTTGTCCAAGATCACCCAGCTACTGAGAAGCAGGGCCAGGATTAGACCTCAGGTCTGTCAACGTCTTGGCTTCCCCAGCTCCCACACCTGGCAATGGGGCTAGGACCTAGAGGAGCTATAGTGTCGCTTCTTGCCCAAATGCAACATTGCCCTATGTTCCCCCACCCCACCCCAGGCTGCAGAATTGTCAGCTCACTGTCCAAGATGTGAAGATGCTCATAGCCCAGCTTCAAAAAGGCCCCCACCTGGACGAAGTAGAGTGAGTATCACAGGAAGCACTGGAGCAGGAGACAGGAGGGGAAGGCAGGACAGTGTAGGAAGGGCTCAGCTTTGGGTGGATGTGTGAAGAAGGCCAAGTTGCCTCCTTGAGAATTTGGGGGAATCAGATTACCATAACAACTGCCATTGTTTAGCCTTTGCTCCCAGTACCAGGTACATTTACATATATCCTCTCATTTAATTCTTACATCTCTGTGATGTAAGTGCTGTTACTATGCATATTTTATAGAAGAGGAAGTAAAGTCTCAGAAAGGTAAGTTTGTTCAAGGTCACACACCTAGGAAGAATCGAGGCCCGGGTTCGAGTTCAGACAGTCTGACTTCCAGCCTCATCCTTGTAACTGCTGTCTTTGCGATCTGCAAAGCAGAAACCTCTCCACCCATAGGTCTGTCTTCCAAGCCACAGCCCTCAGGGCCCCCCTCACCCTATCTTTCTCCCAGAGTACAGTGAGTGACCTCTTTTCTGGCTGGAGGAATCCTCCTGGGGTTCAGTTCCTAAGTGGAGACTTTTTGAGAGTAGGGCTTGGGGATTAGTGGAGGTCCTGTCCTGTCATCAGGAGGGACAGAACCATCCTAGGAAATCAAGTGGGTGTAAAGATGGAATGCCAGAATGTGTTCTAAGGTGAGCGGCCCCACCTCAAGGTGAGATGAATGGGGTGAGGGCTGCTTTGGGGACCAAAGCTTGAGCCTTGACCTGTCTCATTGGAAGAACCAAGACAGGATCAGAGAGGTGTTTTTTTACCAAATTCACATGCTTCCACTCACTTTGCCTCCACTCCAGTTCTGGTGGCCTGCCCCTCCCCCAGTTCCCTCACTTATAGTAAGGGTCCCCATCACCCACCTGGTTACATAGACCAGACACCTCTCAGCTCCTTTGCCCTCCCCACTTAGCCAGTCTATCCTGAGTTGACCCGCCCCCTACATAGCTCTCAAAACCATCCTCTTTCACCCACCTTCCCAGCCCAGACCACTCTCACCTCTCACCCCGGAGGACCCCATCGGCCTCCCCACCGGGCTCCCTGCCTCCACGCTGGCCACCTCCACCTGGTGGAAAGTGAACTGCGTCTCACTTCTGCCTGCCCCCTTCACTCCTTCCCACCACTCAGGATAAAGCCCAAACCCTAAAATCCTGTGTCACAACCCCCAAGCCCCATCTGACCCTGCCCTCCCACTCAGTCTTAGGTCCAGACATACTGGCTCCCTTTCAGGTCCTCAGATGTGCTGTCACAGGGCCTTTGCATGTGCTGTTCCTACAACTCCATCTCTCTCTGCCACTCCTTGCCTATTGAACTCCTATTTTTTTCTAGCAAGTAACCCAAATATCAAGGAAGCCATCCCTGATCCCCAGACTAGGTTAGATGCCCTTATCATCGTGGAGCTTAGCACCAGAGGCAGTTACGTAGCTTGCAACACAAAGAAACAGTTGAGGCCACCTTTGAGCAAGTAGCCTAACCACTCTGTGCCTCGCCTTACTCATCAGTAAGGTGAGGAGGATAATAGCACCTAATTCGTAGGGTCGTTATGAGGGTTAGATATCCAATCATTGCAGGAGCACCTAGGACAGTGCCAGGCATGCGGTCTGCAGTCTTTCAATGTTCATTTCCATTAAGGTCCACGTATTAGAGGGATGCGTTGACTAAAGGGAGTGAGGGGCTGTGTGAGTGCTGAGGGCTGAGGGGAGACCCCGCCCTAGCAGCACAGTGCATCAGGCCGCTCTGTCTCAGCCTCTCAGGGAACCAGCTGGAAGATGAAGGCTGTCGGCAGGTGGCAGAGGCTGTGCCCAAGCTGCACATCACAGGGAAGCTGGAGTGAGTTTTGCCCACCCCGCTAGTGGGAAACGGTTGGGGGCGGGGCGTGTTGAGGTTGGAGCACAGTGGTTTGGAGCCTTGGCTTGATACTTCCATCCTGCCTGTCATGTACTAGCTTTGTGACCCTGGGGAAGTATTTTCACGTCGCCGAGCCTCCGTTTTCCCATGTGTTCCATGCGATTAAAACGGTGGTTATTTTACATACCAGGAAACTGAGGCTCAGAGGGGTGAAAACGGTGAGCTGGTCCTTATTGCTCCAGCTGGAGGACTTTATCCTCTGAGTGGGGCGAGGAGGTCATGCCACTCTTGGCTCATTCATCCACATAAGCCATAAGGATTCAGGACATCCCTAAAGTGATAGCTAACAAGCCGCTGAGCCAGAAGGAGGGCCTTAGAGCTGTCTGGGACGGGAAGCTTCAGCAGCCTGCTGATGGCTGCCTCCTTCCTCCTCCCCGCAGCCTCAGCGACAATGGGCTCTCGGTGGCCGGGGTGCGCCATGTGCTGAGTGCAGTGAGCACGTGCCGGACCCTGGCAGACCTGCACATCAGGTAAAAGCTCCCAGTAGACCACTGTCACCCACTCCCACCTCCTGCCCCCGGGTCCTGGGCTCTCCCATCAATCTCTCCTAAGTCCTCAGACTTCTCTGTGGCCCCAGGCCTTAGGTTGGGACCTATAGAATATTCTGCTGGTGCCCTGCCCAGGCTCCCTATAGAGCTGGCATGACTATTTCCTCCTGCTGTGGGTGAACAACTGCCTTGGACTGTTACAGCTCACCCTAGCTCCCCAGCCAGGAGTGACAGAGGCAGAGGATAACTCTTTGGCCCCTTTGACTCAGATGGGACAAACTTTTGGTGCCATTCACACTCCAGTGCTCCCTGTGGGATCAGGCTGTGAACCTGGCCCATTCTTTTTCCCTCAGTTCCTTAATGGTTTCTCCAGAGAGCAGGCTCCCAGTACGCCATGTGTAGTGGTGACCAGGTGACACGTGACCTCCCCCCACTTCATACACAGGCTGCGGCTTTGCTGCTAGGCAACCAAACCTAAGACAGGGGGGCCCAACCTTATTTCTATAAGTCCCAGTGTTAAGTCTGGGGACCGAAGGTCAGACACTAATTAATGTCGACACGGTGGCCACCCAGAGGGACTGTCCACTGAGGACAGTGGTCTCTGCTATAAACACCACTCAAAGGAGGAGACAGAGACGGGTTCACCCTAAAGGAGCATTAGGGGACCTTGGTTCACATAACGATTCATTGTTCCAAACGACATCCCATTCAGTTCTAAATTTATACCAAAGAAACCACCGCGGTTGTGCAAACACATTTAGCTGCGGAAATGTTCACCTCAGTATTGGTTATAATAGGAAAAAATGGAACTAACTTAAACGTTTAATGATTAGTTAAATAAACTAGGTTGCCTCCAGAGAGAAGAGATTGTTGGAACCAGTGTGGCTGCAGCCTTAGTGTGGAGGGATGACTGTGGTGAATGAAGTAAACAAAAATTTTAATTCATCGTTTTTATAATAACGCTTTTCAAACAGACTCAGTGATAGGGAGAATGGTATAATGAACAACCAGTTCCCACCAATAATTATCAACATTTTGTCACCTTTGTTTCGTCTGTCTTTTGAAAACCTAATTTTTAAAAAGAAATTTGAAAAAAATAATAATTTGTAATTTTAGTCCCATTTTTAAGAAAAAAAAAGTGATAAAGAACATTCACTGCATTAAAACACACACACACACACACACACACACACACACACACACACACACACACACACACTTGAAGAATCCAGTTCAAAATGTTATCAGTGGGATTGCTATATGGAAGAGATTATGGGTGATTTTTCTTTATTTTCTTTTTACTGTATTTTCTAAGTTCTCCACAGGGGTGAAGTATGACTTTCGTAATGAGAAATATATGTATAACCTCCAGTTTGCAAAGGCGAGGTTAGGGATGCTTTTGTTATACATTATAGCCTCATGTGGACTCTCAGTGTCTGTCCTGACCTGGCAGTGACCTCACCCTGCTGGGGTGAGTACCCTTAGCTGAGGGTGCCAACAGCAGGCAGAGGGAGGGGGGTTTCAGCCTGAGGTCCAAACAAGAGAGAGGGCAGACTATTCTTTCAAGAACTTGCCAGAAAGTGAGAGCTGATAAGTTTGTGACGTCTCAGTGGGAGAAAGACTCCAGGCCCCGCTGGAAGCTCAGCGGGAGTCAGGGGAGAGTCAGAGGAGGTGGCTGCAGCTAGAGGCAGGGGGATGACGCCTTAGCGGTCCCTCCAGGTCAGGCTACAGAAGGACTTGGAGCAGCAGGAACCCCGTAAGCCTCTTGCCTCCTCTCTTTTCTCCACAGCCTCGTGCATAAAACTGTGGTCCTCACGTTTGTCCCAAAGATGGAGGAGCAGAAAGGAACCCAGGGGAGGTAAGACCCCAACACCATCCCAGCCCTACCCTCAGCCAGAGCCATCTCCTCGCTGACCTCCACAGCTGGACAGTGCCACTCAGCTGCTGGGGGACCTCGACAAATGCACAAAGGCTCAGGAAGCCAGCAGGCTTGGCAGAGGATGCAGCCCTGAAGGGGAGGGACAAAGGACAGCTGCCTTTCTATCCCATTTCCCAAGGGGGGCCCGAAGAGAGCCCTGTGACGCAGGATGGAGGCTGCGTGCCGGGGCGGTTTGGGGTAGCCAGAGAGACTAAGACCCTTCAGCCTAAACCCAGAGGGTCACCTGGACTGTGGCTCTGATTACAGTTAGAATTTCTGGCCCAATGGCCTGGAAGTGTTTGCTTCCTCTAGGGTAGCAACTCAGGGCAGAGACTCAGCTCTTTCCTCCTCAGTACCGACCTGCAGTGTCCTCGTAGGGTCTGAGCTTGTGAAGGCTCGCTCAGAGCTGAGATGTGCATCTCTGAAGGCAGTGATGATGATGATGATATTAATGATACTAACAGTCAAGGTTAATTGAGCATTTACTATGATATGTGCCAAGCACTATAAACTAAGGCAGTTCATCTACATTCTCCCAGTAAGAGGCTCAGTGGTTTATCCCAGGTCACACAGCCTGGAAGCAGCAAAGAAGCCCATTGGAACCCAGATTAGACTGTCTCCAGGCCTCGTATAGACATTGAATGGTGGGAAGTGAGGCTAAGGGCGGACTCTGGAGACAGTGGCGGGGGGGGAGCTGCTCAGCCTGGCCTGGGTGTGTGTCCCTCCAGGGTTCCGGTTCTTGACAGCCTTGCGCCCCAGATGCCCTCCGAGCTGCCCCTGCATTCTTCAAGGATCAGGTACAGTGATGACCTGCAGGTCCCAGGTGTGGCTCCAGCCTCCTCCCTCCCTCTGCACGACACCTGTCCCCAGGCTCCCACCCAGCCCCAGGTGCTCCCTGGATGGCATGGCCTACTGCGTCCAGGAGTTGTGGCCTGACTTCCCTGCCTTTCACCTCTCCTGTCCAGCCCACCACAGGCGGGGCTTACAAGGCAGCTCCCTCAGTCACCGTCCCTGCCAGGGACCACCTTCCTTGTAGCTACTCTGACTTCCAGCAGCTGAGGGATTGTGGGAACTCTGGATGGAGAGGATGGGCAGTTTGCAGCCCCTTCTGTCCTGATCCTGGAACCTGGGCCTGGGGGTTCAGATCAGCACCCCGGAGCTTCCAATAGTACTCATCTGGCCCTCTCTCATTCTCTGTCCATCTGAATCTCCCTCCTTATCTATCTCTCATTCCTTGTCTCTCTCTTATTTTCCGTTTTGCTTTCTCTCATATTTTCTGTAGCCCTTTTTTCTTTGACTGTCTCTGGCACCGTGTGTGTGTGGGGTGTGTGTGTGTGTGTGTGTCTGTAGCTGTTCTCTCTCTCTCATCTCTGTGTCTGTCCATCTTGGTCTCCTTCTCTCTGGCTCTTCTCTGTGTCTTATCTGTGTGTTGTGTGTTGGTCCTTCTTTGTCTGTCTGGTTGCCAGATGTGTCCCAGTCCCTCTCCGGCAAGCTTTGTTCTCTGCCTGTGTGTCTAAGGGTGACGGGCAGCTCTGTCCTCTGTTCGGTGAGGCAGGGCTGCAAGGCTGTGGTTCTGTCCTCTGCAGGCTGACACACTGTGGTTTGCAAGCCCAGCACCTAGAGCAGCTCTGCACAGCGCTGAGAGGAAGCTGCAGCCTCAGTCACCTCGAGTGAGTGGCTGCTATTTGAAGGTGGGTGGGTGGGGCTGATTGTTTAGTGGCTGTTAAGTGTGTTAGGTTTTGTTTTGCTTAAGATTTAGATCAGCAGTTCTTTCCTGCTGCAAAAAGGAACCCCTTAGAGAATTGGGTGAAAGTTATGTTTCTTGCCCCTAAAATACAGATCTGCCACAACTGACATTATCCAAAGCCCATCTCTGATAAGGGTCACAGGATAAGAACCCTGGGGGAGACCTCAGCTGACCCAGTAGACCTGCCGAGGTCTGGCCTGGCAGCCCGGGGCCTGTTCCAGTTTCAGGAGAAGCTGAGTGGCTGAGTGAGAGGGGGAGACAAAGCTCCTGCCCATCCCTACCCCCACCCTCCAATAATCTGTTCTCCCCCTGCCCTCCCAGCTTATCAGGCAATGCGCTAGGGGATGAAGGTGTCACCCAGTTGGCTCAGCAGCTCCCAGGGCTGGGCACTCTGCAGTCCTTGAAGTAAGTAGCCGTCTGGGCAAAGCCTCTGACGCTTGTTCTCATCAAAATAAGGGGATCTGTATGGGGGCGGGGTGGGTTGGGGGTGTCCCATCTCACTCCCTCCTGGGGTTCTCGGAAAGATTAAATCAGAAAATGCATGTCAGTTGCCCGGCCTAGTCCCCGAAGGGTGTGATTCTCATTAAAATAGAGACTTAGCTTCTGTGACTCAATAATCCAGCTTCTGATTTAAGGTTTCACTTCCCAACCTGTCTCCAGTCTCGGTCTCGGGTCTCGGGAGGCCCAGCTCACCTGGGGCAAGGCAGGCGTGGCGGGAAGTACTACTTGAGTAAAGAAATGGCTGGCAGCCATTCTGGCCCTGGACTAGGCAGGGAGGGTTTGCACCCCACAGGACACCCAAGCAGCGTGCCCAGGGCATCTGGAGGGCCTGAGCACCTGGCAGAGAAGGGAGATGCTCCTTGTGAGGGGGAGGCCCTGGGAGGAGGCCCGGAACCCCCAGACTTTGCCTGCAGTAGACCAGAGTTCCTAGGCCCTAAAAGGGCCTTATGGTTTGACTTCCACACACTCTGCTAGTCCAGAGTAAGAAGGACCCCAGTGAGGGGCCACCTGTCCTAGTTTCCTGGTGTGACCTTGGGCAAGTTGCATCACCTCTCTGGTTCCCAGTGAGTTAACACGTGAGCTATAGAGGGGTGCGTTTTGTCTGCAACCTTAGCACAAGGGCTGGACCTGAGGCCCTTCGTGTACAGCCTCATTGGGATGCTGGGGAGGAGAGGAGGTTGCCCAGTTGCTGTTTCAGGCCTGCACCTGTGTGGGGAGGAGGCCCCACCACTGCAGGCAAATTATATGCAAATTGGAGTTTTCTGGGAAAATCCCCATGTGACCTTCTCGATACTGCGAACAGCTGGTATGACCCAGGGCCCCCAAGAGCCTGCACTCCCTTACCAGGATCCCCATCTTTAGGAGTGTGACATTAAAAGCAAACAAAAGCCACCACGACAGTTGACAGAGTATGAAGAAAAGGAAAATTTTTATTCCTGCTGTTTGAATGAGAGGGCCCCCCATTTTAATTTTTTACTGGGTACTACCCCTCCTTTATCAGGTGGGAAAACTGAGGCACAACTCTGGCCTAAAAGCACTCCCCAGATTCATTACGGACAGAGGGAGCCACTGAGTTCTAATCTCAGCTTTGTCACCTGTCACCTTGGGCAAGGCCTTGCTGCTCTCTGGGCCTCAGTTTCCCTGTCTGTGCAATGGGGAGTTGGGAGAGGTGCTCTCTGACAATCCAGGGTTCAGTGAGCCCCGCTGTCTGGACTCGGGGACAGTCCCCTCCTGCCCTGTGCTCCGACCACAAAGAGGGCATTGTTGAGTTCTGGGTGTGTGTCATCAGTCCATGCCCCTTCTGTGATTCTCCAGCCTCAGTGAGAACAGCTTGTCCCTGGACTCTGTGTTCAGTGTGGCCCAGTGCTTCTCTACGGTGCGATGGCTTCTCCACGTGGACGTCAGGTGGGTGTGCCTCTGGGCCCTGGCCCTACCCCCTTGTCTGTCACATCCGTGGTGGAGCATCCTGGATCAGTGCATGTGTGATGGGTGTCTATAGAATAAGTGAATGAATGAATGAATGAATGAATGAATAAGCAAGTGAATGAACACAGCCCCGGGGACACTCACATTGCTCTAAACCCACCATGGGACACAGTCCATCAGCTCTCCGTTACTCACTCTCTGGATTGTCCTGAGAGACTTTTAAGATGATTGGGAGCTCCGTGGTGACCACTGAGTATTCAGGCACCTGCTCTACTTGTGGGGTGTTTCATGCTGATGAGACTACAGAACGAAAGGCGCCCAGCCGTGCAGTCTGGGGACGTGTGACACAGATCACCCATGCTTTCACATGAGGCCTGCCCATTCCCCCCACCACCTCCTCGCAAGAGGGGGAGGTACGACAGTAGACAGGCCAGGTTCAAATCCGGGCTCACTGCTGACCAGCTTTGCAGCTGTGACTGACAGGTCACTGCGCCTCCCACACCTCCGTTTCCTCCTCTGTGACATGGGGCTAAGAATACTCTATCTCACGGTTTTACTGTGAGAATCCGAGAAGATCGTGTCGGTGGGGAGCTTTATATGTGCCTTAATAGATGTCGTTGTTAGTATACTCACTGTAGCACTCGCTGAGAACATGGCCTGCCCTCCAGGCCGCCCTGGACCCGGCCAGTCTGCTGCCATCTTGCCCCTGCCTGGGAAGCAGGCCCTTTGTCCTGTCTCTGACTGCTGCCCTCTTTCTGCCTGTAGGTTTGAGAGCCAAGTCGTCATCATGAGAGGTGACAGAAGAGCCAGGTGAGGAGGGAGAGCTCCGAGGGTGGGGTGGGCTCCCCTCGCCCTCTGGTCCCCATTTTCTATACATACACCCCACCCCAGACCCATGCTGACCACTGCCAGGCCTAGAGTGAACCCCTACCCCCCAAACTCCAACCCAGCAGGCCCAGCAGGCCAGAAGTAATCACAACTTCTCTACCCTCCACCTGCTATAAACCTGCAGTAATCGGCAACCTGAGATCTCTCTTGGAAGAAGCCAGCGCAGATGGAGGGAGGGACCACGGGCGGGGCCGTGGGAGGGGGTGGGTGCTGCGTGGGAGAGGAGAGGGCCGTTTGTGTTTCTGCTTCTGGGGGAATTTGCGGACCTCTGCAGACTCATAGTTTCGTATGAGTCACTGTCTTTTCACACTCTGAAAATCACATTTGAGAAGCCAAGAACCGTTGGTGCTCTGAAAAAGTTTCCATCTCGTTACTGTAAACAACGAACAACAGTTAGGTCTGCACAGATGTTCCCGGCTGCCCCCTAGTGAGGCACCCGGCTTCCTTGGGAGGTTGGCAAGCGTAAGGGCCCTCTAGTGAGGGGCTGGCTCTGCCGACATGCCAGGGAAGGGCGCTGCCACCCAGGTGGCTGCCTGCAGCCAGGGGTGATGCAAGGCCAGGGAAGTCTTGCTTCTCAGGCTACAGTCTCCATTTCTGGGGACCCTCTGGGTTCTTGGGGCTAAAAGAATGGAGGCACCAGGAGACAGAAGTCCTAAGAAGGCCACGTCAGTGACCAGAGAGGAGGGACTCTGTCCTGGCTCCCCCCCATCCCCCGCCCCGACCTGGTCAGGCACCACCTGACCAGCTGGCCAGATGTAAGCTGCCGGCTTTCTCTCTCTGGCCTCAGTTTCCCCACCTGTACAAAAGGCTCACGCGGGCCCCTTTTAGCCCTGACCGATGAGTCTCATCTTCCAGTGTGGATGGTTTGAACTTTCCTCTCCAATGTTTTCCCCACCCCAAGGGATCTGTCGGCTGGCGGGTCTTGGCCGGAGTTCCCAGCTGGAGCCCAGTGCTTGGGGCGTGGTCGGCGCGGCGTCCCCCGGAGCTTCTGGTACTGTCTTACCTGCTTCTTGTTTTGGGGGTCACCAAACACGGGTATGAAGGCTCAGGAAGTGAAGACAGTCTGTAGGGTTTGGGGTGAGGGCTGGGGATTAGGAGAGAGGGAAGAGAAGGTTTGAGGCAAGGAGGGAAGAGAGAGGGGTGAGTATGGGGCCTGATAACGGGGGCAGGCAGGGTGGGGGGCGGGGCTGCTGAGCCAAGCATTCTCCATAGAGAACAGATTGTGCATCAATTAGACTTTGCAGCCCTGCCCTGAGGGCTGTGAGACCCCACGTGGCCCCCCACCCCGCCAAGCCTCAATTTCCTCACATAAGAGGGCCACCCAGGCAGGGTGGTCCAGAGTGGGAGGGTGAGGGTCCAGGCAGGAGAGCTGGCTCGTGCAGAGGCCTGGAGGTGTGAGAGCTTGGCTCTCAGGCAGCGATTGGGTGTGGCTGCAGCACATGCAGGGAGAGTGGAGGCGAGTGAGGCCGTGGAAAAGGCGTTTCGCTTTTAGGATCATGGGGAACCACGGAGGGTTTTCAGCACAGGGGAGGCCCGCTTGGATGTGCACTATGAAAGCTAAGCCCCGGGCAGGGCAGAGAAGGATGACGGGGAAGCAGGCGGGGAAGCAGGTGCGGAAGGCAGGAGGGTATTAAAGGAACCCAGGTGAGCGGCGATGGTGGCCGGGACTCAGGTGAGTCTCAGTGAGGAGGACTTAGGGCTGGACCAGGGCAGCTGATTACTCGGGGGGGTCAGAGTGGGGGAAGTGGGGGCTGTGGGAGACTTAAGGGTAGAGAGTGTGCCCCACGAGGTGAGGAGGCTGTAGCCTGCAGCTGGGAAGAGTGTTCGTGGGAGAAGGGGAAGGCCTCTGGGGCTAGACGTGGGCCCTGAGCCCTCTCTGAACCCCTTTCCAGCCTCACGGAGTGTCTGCTGGAGCCCCCGAGTGTCACCCGCCTCTGTGAGACTCTGGAGACGTGCCCAGGGCCTCTGGAAGTCAAGTAAGTAAGGAGGACTCAGCCCCAGCGGGCACGACTGGGGCATCTGCCCAGGGACCTGGGTGGGGGGGTGTCCTGCTTAGAGGCCAGGTGAGCCCGTTCTGGTCCCTTCCTGCCAGACCCCGTAACCCAACCCTGTGGATGTTCCCTGGCAGGAGCCCGTTGCTCCCAGTGGCCTGGCTCAGGTACCTCGCCCCCCACGGAGAGGTCGTCGTGCTGGACCTGGGGCTGGACCTGGGGCTTCACCTTCCCCAGCTGCTCAACGCAGGGCACCAGGAGCCCAGCCTGCCCCTCCAGCCCTGGCCTGTGACAGTTTCTCACTCTTTCTTTGTCATTCACGACCTTGACAGTTTAGAGGACTGCTGGTTAGATGTCTTGTAAAGCGTCCCTTGGTTTAGGTTTGACGTTTTTTCGTGACTTTTTTTATACTGAGGCTGTGGGGTCGGGTGAAGAATCCCGAAGAGGGGGACGTACCCGCCTCATCTCATCTCACCCGGGTGCTGCGGCCTTGACTTATCACTGTCGATGCTGACTTTGATCCCCTGGCTTAGGGAGTGTTTGTCAGATTTTATTGCTGTAAAGTTAATTTTTAATTTAAAAACTTTTTTTCTTTTATCATAGAGACTTTTAAGCCCATAGAAAAGCAGAGGAAAGAGAAGACCCTTAATTCCCCTCCACCTACCTCAATAATTACCACTTCGTGGCCCCAACACACACATGCACACGCACGCACACACACACGCACACGCACGCACGCACACATGCTCACTCACACACACGTTATTGTGAAGCAATTCCCGGACACCTTAAAATTTCTTCTATAGATATTTCAGTACTCGTAGCTAAAAGCTAAGTACTCTATTTTTTTTAACATAACCACAAATCATGATCAAACCTCAAATATTAACATTATTTTATGACGTATTAACATCCTCAGTTTTCAGTCGTTCCTAGTTATCTCCTGTGTGTGTGTTACACAACAGTTGTACGTTTGTGCCTTGTTGTACTCCCTCCACTGTTCGGATGTGCCACGGTTACTCAACCACCCGCCTCTAACATCTAGATAGGTACCCAGCAGCTTCCAGTACTTACCGTTTTTGTTTCTGTTTTTGTTTTAATTTGGTTTTGTGAAGGGGTTTGTCTTTCTTTCTTTCTTTCTTTCTTTCTTTCTTTCTTTCTTTCTTTCTTTCTTTCTTTCTTTCTTTCTTTCTTTCTTTCTTTCTCTCTCTCTCTCTCTTTCTTTACTTTTTTCTTTCCTTCTCTTTCTCTTTCTTTCTTTCTTTCTTCTTTCTTTCTCTTTCTTTCTTCTTTCTTTCTCTTTCTTTCTTTTTCTTTCTTTCTTTCTTTCTTTTTCTTTCTTTCTTTCTTTCTTCTTTCTCTCTCTTTCCTTTTTTCTTTCCTTCTCTTTTTCTTTCTTTCTTTCTTTCTTTCTTTCTTTCTTTCTTCTTTCTTTCTTCTTTCTTTCTCTTTCTTTTTCTTTCTTTCTTTCTTTCTTTCTTTCTTCTTTCTCTCTCTTTCCTTTTTTCTTTCCTTCTCTTTCTCTTTCTTTCTTTCTTTCTTCTTTCTTTCTCTTTCTTTCTTCTTTCTTTCTCTTTCTTTCTTTTTCTTACTTTCTTTCTTTCTTTTTCTTTCTTTCTTTCTTCTTTCTCTCTCTTTCCTTTTTTCTTTCCTTCTCTTTCTTTCTTTCTTTCTTTCTTTCTTTCTTCTTTCTTTCTTCTTCCTTTCTCTCTCTTTCTTACCTTTTTTCTTTCCTTCTTTCTCTTTCCTTCTTTCTCTTTCTTTCTTTCTCTCTTTCTTTCCTTCCTTCCTTCCTTCCTTCCTTCCTTCCTTCCTTCCTTCCTTCCTTCCTTCCTTCTTTCTTTCTTTCTTTCTTTCTTTCTTTCTTTCTTTCTTTCTTTCTTTCTTTCTTTCTTTCTTTTGTTCTTTTTCTTTGCCTTCCCTTCCTTTCCCTTCCTTTCCCTTCCCTTCTTTCACTGCAGCCAATGCTGCAGAAAGCACTCTTCCGAGAAGTCCTACAGCAAAGAAAACTAATTCAGCTTACCGCAGCCTTTCCAAAAAGTGTATGACCGTCCTTTACTCCAGCCTCCATGCTAACTCAGGACCCGGCATTCACAGGAAATATTGAGGACAACCCAGGCTTAGCACCCAGCTCCGGGAGGCTCTGGCTGCACAGCCGTGCTCCTAGCTTTCCCCGGGGCTGCCCCAGCTCATGCACATGTTTTGTTTTGCAGATTGTCCTGTGGGGTCCTGAGTGACCAGAGCCTGGACACCCTGCTGGGGCACTTGCCCCAGCTCCCGCAGCTGAGCCTGCTACAGTAAGGCTGGTTTACCTGTCTCCCTGTACCACATGAGGCTCTAGGGTTGCAAAGCCATCCCCTTTCTTTCCCTCCCTCCTTCTCCTGGGCTGTGTCATCATTTTATCCGGCACAGATGGGAACTGGAGCCTGATTCATACTTTGTCGAGCTCCGGGGGCGGGTGTTGAGCCCTCTGGGCCTCAGTTTCTTCATCTGATAAATAAGAATTACTATTTCCTCCCCACTGGATGGGCCTCAAACAATATCATTGCTTTAAAAGCATCTTAAAGAATGGAAGGCCTGTGACAGGTGGGCTACTGTACTTCTCTCTTCCCCTGGAAAGGTCACCTGCTCCCAGAAAGGGACTTTACAGATGGAGGTCATGTGTATGTCACACACCATTTTTTAAAGGTCACCGTCTAACTTCGTAAAAGGGGAACTTAGCAGCATCCCCCCAAATATTTAAAACTCAGTTGTCTCATTTCAGCTCAGACAGGTTAGAATTTAAAAGGATTTTCTTCGCATCTTCTAGCGGGCGGTGGCGGGGGTGGGGGCAGGTAGGACAGCAGCTGCAGCTGACTGGGGAAACCCAACAGGAAATTAAATCGTGTCTTCAATAACCGCAGCATGCATGCTAACGCTAAGCCTGAGAAGGCACGCATCACCTAAGATCTCGCTCACCCCTTACTCCTCTCAGGACGGAGGGCGGAGACTGTGACAGTCCAGAGGTGGGCAGGCATGGCAGAGCTCATGTCAACACCCACAGCCCCCACTCTGCCCCCATCCTGCCAGGAGAGAATGGGTCACAAGGTGACAGGTTAAAATAAACAGGTGAGACAGCTCAGACCAGAGAGGGACCTCTCCATGCCTAAGTAACACAGCATCAGCCCCCAGCTCCTCATCTGTCTTTTGAATGAGGTGGCCAGCTTGACCGTCACCGGGGTTTACACTTTATCACTCAGTCCACAGTGCTTGTGCACACTGTGGGCTGGAGACACAGTGCTGGGGAGAGGTGGTGCTGCCACTGCATCTAGTGAGGAGAGGCGTAAAGAAATGCTGCTAAGCATCCTACAGGATCGCCCCCAGCAACAACAAACAATCTAGCCTTAAATCTCAATAGTGCTGAAGCGATTTACTCCTGTCCTGGGAAGTCTGTGCTTGAGAGTAGAAACAATGTAGTAATCACAAGCATGGGTATCTTGCTAGGCAATGTGCAAGCCTGATGTAATTAAGTCCTCGTAACAACCCGAGAGGAAGGTATACCAGTAGTCCCATTTTCTGGGTAAGGAAACTGAGGCTCAGAGAGTTCAAGTGGTTTGTCCAAGGACACAGAGCCAGTCAGCAGAACTGAGGCTCAAACTCAAGTCTGCTTGACTCCAAGCCTCTGTTTGTCCCCCCTGAGTCCCTGCCTTCTTCCTTAATACTGTGCTGACTTGCCAGCCCTCCAACATCTGGTCCCTTCTCCTCCAGCCTGTCTCAGTTCCCTGCCTTCTGATCTTGCTTGGCTCCGACTTGCTGACTTGCTGACTTTTCTATCTTAGGCTGAACCAGACGGAACTGTCGCCGGGGAGCCCCTTCCTGCTGGCTAACCTCTTCAGCCTGTGCCCACGAGTTCAGAAGGTGGACCTCAGGTGGGCATTGCCCTGGGACAACCAGGACCAGTCTTAAAGGGTCGTGCTTGAAGTTTGGTGGGTGTGAGGGTAGGATGGAGGCAGTAGGACCCAAGCCAGAGTCTCAGCTTCTGGAAGAGAGGTGCCTGCCCACCCCGTGGCCAAGGGTGGCTGATCCAGGTGCTGTCTGCTCCAGGTCCCTGAATCACGTGACCCTGCACTTCAGATCTAACGAGGAGCAGAGAGGAGGACGCTGTGGGTAAGTCCGTCCCCTGGAACCTTGCCCTGACAGCCAGCGGGTAGTGGAGACAAACAGACCTGCTTTCTGATGGCCAGAGCAGGGGACAGACAGCTGAGAACGAGCAGAGCATTCCCCCAGAAGGACATGCGAGGGGACTTGTTTCCTCCAACCTGTAGAAGCAGGGGTCCAGAGAGGGCCGGGCGTTGTCAAGGGCAAAGAAGGAGAAAACATCAGACTGGACCAGAACTCAGGAACCTGGTCCAAGAAGGAGGACTTCGCAGCCCGCCCACCAGGCTTTAAATTCCAGCTGCACAAGGACCTGGCCCCTTGGGCAAGTCCCTGGGCCTCTGCCGTCCTCAGCTTGTGCCGCTGGTAAAGGGAGACCCCGCGAGGCAGAGCGTTCGCAAGGTCTGAATGAGACGATATGTAAAGCCCGAGTCTCACAGATGTGAGTGTCTCTCTGCGGCTGGCTCCCGAACCAGTGCTCTGTGGCTGCCCGATGAGATGGCGGCAGGACTGTGGGGCAGGAGGGTCACCTCTGAACACAGCGATGCTATTTCTGATAACTGTTTGATGCCACTGGCTCACAGAGAGGCCTTGGACCAGAGCCTTCTCCTGGCTGCACCTCAGCATCCTCAGCTGTGGAATGATAAATAAGAAGAGCTACTATTTACTGGGGTTCTGCAAGACCCCACGCTGAGAGCTTTATACTTATCACCTCCTGTAAACCTCACAGCTGTGGTCACTGTGCACGTCACACGTGGTCAGGGTCACAGCTGGGACTTGAACCCAGGCTGTCCTACAGTCCTTCCAGCCCAGGGGCAGACAGACGTTTTCTGTAAATATTTTGGGTTTCGCAGGCTGTGTGGTCCCTGCCGCAGCTGCTTAACGTCACTGGTGCAGCTTAAAAACAGCACAGACCACGTGTGGCTGTGTATACCGGTGACACTGCATTCGCGGACACTGAGACTTGAATTTCATATAATGTTTGTGTCATGAACTGTTATTCTTCTTCTTTTGATTTTTTTTTTCCCTCAACCATCTGAAAATGGGAAAAACATCCTTAGCTCACAAGCCATTCAAAAGCAGGTGGCCTTGGCTGTAGGTTTTCGGGTCCTGTCCTATCCCACGCTACCCTGACTTCTGGAATGCCTGGATAGGTTCTAAGTCAGTGGTTTTCACAACATAGGATGTAAACCAGGACGGAGGATTTTTAGGAGGTTGGGTAGAAAGGGTAATTCAACTTCGTTGACTTCCCCGAGAGGTCATTATTCCCTCTGATTAAGGCCAAGGGGAAGAGACTCAGTTGGGTGTTGCCTTGTCTTGGATACTTCTTGCTAAGCTCCTTTTTTTAACAGAGAGAGCCCTCCGCAGGTGTCAATATCTGGCTCGAATTTAACGATGATATTTTGCTGCCGTTTTATGTATTCTTACGCTTAGGGTCTGTTTGTGGCATGCAATGTCAGCTTCCCATCTGAGTGAGTTTCCTTTTTACGATAAGCGCAATAAATAAAAAGAACAAGCTGATTTAAAAATAGGAAGTAAATAATACTGTAAGAGGAATTTGGGGACTATGGGGAAATCATGAGGGTAGCAGTAAGAAATCATGAGAGTAACAGTAATAAAAAATTTGAAATATTGATTTTAAGATTTTTTTTTTTTTCAGTTGCTGGCTGGCCATAGTGTAGTCTCATTTTATTGTATAGTCTCATTACAGGTCCTTCGAAGGCAAACTTACCATGACTTTTAATGCCAGCATCAGTAGCCTTCTGCAAGAGCAGACCTCACCCTATTCTCCTCCACCCTACCCCCGACCACTGTTCATTAAAATGACCCCAAGAGCTGTAGTTCTCCAACTTGAACTTGAATCACAGTCAGCCGGAGAGCCTTACCCTTACAGTTTCTGATTTAGTGGGTCTGGACTGGGTTCCCAGGATGTGCATCTCAGCAATTTCCCACTTTGGGAACCACCTCCCCAGAGGGAGCATGTAGGTGCCATCTGCTGTGGGGGAAGGTGGAAGTGGTGAATGCTGGATAGTTCCAGAAAGTCCAGGCTTGGGTGAGGTCACACCCTGGACGAGCCAGGTAGAGCAGGTCTGAGAGGCTCGATGACCCAGCCCCGGCCCATTCCCCTCCCCAGCAGGTTCACAGGCTGTGGCCTCAGCCAGGAGCACGTGGAGCCGCTGTGCAAGTTGCTGGGGAAGTGTGAAGACCTCAGCCAGCTGGAGTAAGTTGGGGGAGAGGAGGAGAGGAGGAGGGGGAGGAGCCTGGGTGGCATTGGAGGGGGTTTGTTGTGTGTGGCACACCTGTGTGCACACTCAGCACCTCTCAGGACCCGCTAACAGATGCCCAGGATTCTGGGCCACATCTGTAAGGTTCCCTGGTACCCATTTCATTCCTCCCACCCCGACTCCCACCATGGTGGGGCTAGTTCAGAGTGTGCCCTTGATCTAATCTGGGGAGTCCTTCCAACAGTAGCCCCTAGGCCTTGTGCTGATCAAGGCGTCAGAGTTTTACTGGGTGACTAAAATGAAGGAACCACTGATTTGGCTGGCAGAGGGTTAAAAGTACCAAGTGCCTCAGCCTGAGGGACCTATGGGCTCTAGCACTATTGAGAAGTGGTATCTATCTATGTGGTCTGTCTTAGGTGCCCAAATAGTGCAGCCCCCACATGGGTAGAAAAATAATAGCTAATACCTATGGAGCATTTCCTCCGCTGTTCTAAGTGCCTTCAACATTCTTTTTATCTTTCTAACAAACCTAGACGCCATTGTCCCCATTTTATAGATGAGAGAGCTAAGGTTCAGAGAGTTTAAGAACCTGGCCAAGGTCACACAGCTAGTTCAATGCAGAGTCTTTGCTTACAACCGTAGGAGGCCAGCCTAGGACCTGTAGGAATTAAAGACTACTGCTTACCAAAAAAAAAAAAAAAAAAAAGTTAAAAAAAAAATTTATGTTGTAATGTGGCCAAGAAGAGAAATGTGACTGATGAAAATCATGTATTTTAAAGAGAGAGGAATAAGCAATGCGTCTCTGAGTTTTTCTGTGCTTTCCATTACAAAGAGCACTTTTTCTTATTTTAAAGATTATTAAATGACTTCATGAGACAAACTAATTTGTATCGTTTCTCAGGAAAAGATGAAATAAACAAGCCTCAAAAGTGTCGTAATCAGGGACAAAATGAGTTCAAAGATGGAGGACCAAAACCAGGTGTACCAGGGCATATTGGTTATATGGTCTCTGAAACCTTAGCTACAACCATAGAATGCTACAACGATGGGAAATAGGAAAGCATTCGTTGCAATTTTTGATGTTGCCTTCCCAAATTAAAAGAGGAGATCTGTTGGGTAGATGCATCCTCCAGACATCTTTCTTTTTCCCGAAATTACTCTTGTTCAAAAATGGCGGCTCCCGGCTAGTTCAGGCCAAGGGCATAGTAAAAGCGAATGGGTTTTTGTCTAACTCCCGAAAGTCTGCTGGAGTCCTGAGGGTGCTCAGCAGATTGTTGAGGAAGTAGATAAGGACTGGTTAGCTGGTGCTGGTGAGGGGATAGTGATGGGACCGTGGAAGCCGTTGGTGGTGGCGCCGGTGGTGGTGGTGATTCTGGTGGGGATCGAGATGGAGCTGGTGGGGGTGAGGGTGATGTTGGGACGGATCCAGCGCTGACTGGTGGTGGTGATGGAGAGGTGATGATAATGGGAGTGCTGTGTGGCCAGAGTAGCCGTGATGGGAGCTGAAGAAAAGGCACGTCTGACCATCACTGACCTCCTCTTACCTCCTGCAGCCTCTCAGCCAACCAGCTGGGTGATGACGGACTCAGGTGCCTCCTGCAATGTCTGACCCAGGTGCCCATCTCCGGTTCACTTGAGTAAGTGACTGTCAGTCTCAAGGACAGCAAGGAGGAAGACTCCCCTGGGCCAAAAGCATGAATTTTGAGGGATCTTTTGAGGGAGTCCCTTAGGAACCCCAGAGGACAATAACTAGAGAGGGGAATGGGGTGCTTCTTCCCTTGACACCTCCCCACCTTGGGTCCTTTCCTCCTCCTCTCACTGGCCACCATGGGAAGAGTCCCCCCCCCCCCCAAGACACCCAGGAGAGGCTGCCACTAAAGCTTGGCGACTCACGCTGACTCCAGGAGAGGAATGACAGTTCCTCCCTAACCAGCTAACGCAAGATCTTAGCTGTCCCAGCTCCTTAGTCTGTCCTGTCCTCAAAGCTCCTCTGACCGAGTCTATGGGACACAGATTTGGAGATGTCTCCACAACAGGGAGGGTCTCTAAGAAGCCGTCTGCTCGCTCACCTTATCTCCCCAGCGACCAGGGAGACAGGCGGCCAGAGCCAGGATACATTGCTAGGCAGCTGGCTTTGTGCTCTGTGTGGGGCTGGGGCTGCCTGCTGCCCTGGCCTCATCAGTGCCCTGTCCCAGACCGTGGGGACAGCAGGCACAGTGCGTGCGGCTTTGAGGACTCGGGGTCTGGTGTCTGTCCTGCCCGTGTGGGGATAGTGTTCCTCTGGCCTCTCTCTGGACCTGGGGAAGGGACACTTCGACCATGAGGACTCTCCTCGCAGAGATGATGGCTGGAGGGGAGGATCCGAGGGGCTGGGCTGGGCAGGGCTGCACAGAGGCGCTGCCTCCCACACCCCCATCCTGAACCTCACTTCTCCTCTAGTCTGAGCCACAATGGCATCTCCCCGGAAAGTGCCCTGTGCCTGGTGGAGACTCTGCCCTCCTGCCCACGTGTCCGGGAGGCTTCAGTGAAGTAAGGAGATACTGGTGCCACTGGGGGATGGTGGGGGGAGCAAGACCCCGACGCCCAGCAGCCCTCTCCATCTATGTGACTCAGGGAGACCTCTGCGTCTCCGGGATTCACTGAATGTGGGATTGCAGTCTCCATCCTCTGAGGCCTACACGCCATGGGGACCAGGGAGGTCACAGGATGGGCAAGGCCAGGTTTTAGCATCTTCTCCAAATGCCCCAGTCCCTTTCCCTCTGGCGCCCCCTGGTGCCTGGGCCCTGAGGGTGCTAGTAAGCCTCTGGCTTCCTCACGCCCCTGTCTGCAGCCCCGGCTCCCAGCAGAGCTTCTGGATTCACTTCTCCCAACAGGAAGAGGCTGGGAAGACACTGAGGTAATTACTGGTCTGGGGTGAGGGGTCAAGTAGAGGGGACAGGGGAGAGGAGGCTCTATGCCTCCTTCTTTGCTGGGCCTCTCCCGCTTCACACACCCCACTTCACGCTCACTGCCGGGGTTTGCCTCTCCCTCACCTGTCTCCAGCCACCCACTCCTTCGGGCCTCAGGCCAGGCCTTCACACTGCATTTGTGCCTCTCGGCCATGTCTTAACTATAAATCTGGAGGCTTCTGAGTATCGTGCTTAAGCAGTTGGACTCTGGAGCCACCTGGGGGTGAATCCCAACTCAACAACTCCTAAGCTGTGCGACTTTGGACAAGTGGCTTAACCGCTCCACGTTTCAGTTCCTCATCTGTTATTGCGATGAGTAAACGAGTTAGCATGTATAAAGTGCTAGGAAAAGGCCTGGTTCATTTGAATGCTATATCAGCTATCATTATTATTATTATCATCATTGTTATTGTTGTCATTATTAGCATCATTATTGTTGTTGTTTGTTGTTATTATTGTTGTTTTGTTGTTGCTATTATTATTATTATTATTATTATTACCACCCCCACCCCCAGTAGCCGTGGGCTCTGTCTCTTTCTCAGCCTCTCCACTACTGCTGTGGGTCACTTCCTCCCCATGTCTTACTTCAGCTGTGATCACGGCCTCCTAACCAGCCCGCTGCCTCTGGCCAGACCTCCTCCCATCTGTTTGCCCCACAGCACCCAGCAGGGCCTCCCTAGCACACGCATCTGACTGTGCTACTCCACCACTCCGAGCCCTTCCGCAGGTCCCCATTTCCCCCAGGATAAAGCTCAAACACACACACACACACACACACACACACACACACAGATACACACACACACACACACACACACCATTTTGCATTCACACCACACATACACATACACCGCAACACACATATCACATACATACCACACCACACACTCCACACACAGGCACGCACATATTCAGCCTCAAGGGGCCTTTGTCTCTTGTTCACCAAGCACATACTGTCTGGTGAAGTGTCCCTGTCCCTAGGCGCCCAGCCTGACCTCCTCTTCCTGGCCTTTTCTAAGAGGAAATTGCTCCCAACCCTTTCAGACCCAGCTCAAATGTCAGTCGCTCCTGGAGAACTCCAGGGCCCTTGTCTGTCAGAACAAACTGCCATGGTGTTGTGCCAGGCCCCCTTCTCAGCCCGTCTGTGAGGCCGTGGTCTGGAGCCTGTCTGCTGACCAAACGGGTCTGGGCACCTGGAGGGCGGGGCCACAGTGAGAATCCCAGGCCCTCCTCCCTCCAAGGGAGCCTGGAATAAAGTGGTATCAGGGAGTAGGGGGGTCGTTATGGGTTTGAGGTCTGGAGTCAGGCTGAGCTGGATCGAAACCCAGCTCTATGCTTACTTCTGACCAGATATGTGTCCTTGGGTTAGTCAATTCTCCACCCATAAATGATGCTGTTGAAATTAAATGAGATACTGCACATAAGGCAGGTATGCCTGGTTGCTCACCATGTGCACTCAGAGGCTGGCACAGGGCCTGGCATACAGTCATGGCTCAATAAGTGACATTTCTAGCATTTTCTTGTTGAGTGGTCTCTCCAAAGAGACAGGAAGTTCCAAAGGCAGGAGCTGTGTCTTTGGCTTTGCTCCAGGCCTTTGAACTCAGTGGGCACCAGCTCCGAAGGCCCCTGGGGAAACTGGGAGGAAGTAGGACAGCAGCCTTGACAGGCCCCTCACCCAGGCTCTGTCCTTTGCCCTCTACCCTCTGCCCTCAGGCTAAGCGAGTGCAGCTTCAGGCCAGAGCACATGCCCAGACTGGCCACCGGCCTGAGCCAGGCCCAGCAGCTGACAGAGCTCAAGTAAGTGACAGGGCCCAGCCCTTGGTGGTAGCTCCCGGCCAGAGCCACAATGGTAACCTACCTCTGTCCCCAGGCTGACCCGGTGCTGTCTGGGCCTGCAAGACCTGACTGTCCTCCTGAGTCTGGTGACAAGGCCAGAGGGGCTGCTCAGTCTCAGGTAGTATCTTCCTCTGGGCCCCGGGCAGGGCAGGTGCGGGGCAGGGTGGGTGCCCCAGGCCCTGTTTGTTCCTACCCGTAGAACCCTGCGGCCTGTAGGCCTGTACCAGCTGACCCTGCCCATTTGTCCTAGAGACTCCCCCAGGCACACACAGAAGACACCTGCTCCATGGCAGGGCCTACACTTGGGGCCTTAAGGAAAAAATACTCTAAAGGACACCCAGCCCAGGTCAAAAATAACAACTCTCATGTTTGTGTGTTTCACTGTAATCATTTTAAAACTTCCAGAAAAAGAGAGAGCACCAAAGAGTAAAATTACTTTGAAAATTAATATTCCCATCACCTGGGTTTGATGATGATTTATGTTTTTCCAAATTGTTTTTTTTTTATTTTGACTTAAAGGTAAGTTACAGATTTCATAAACTGTCACTCAACTATTGCACCGTGACGCCTTAAAAAAATAAGACCATTTCCTAACATAATCGCAGTTGAATTAGGACACCTACAAAAATCGGTAGAATTTTCCCCAGTGTCATGTATTATTACCCAGTCCCATCTAAAACAACCCCACATGGGACGGCTGGCTTATCGGATCCAGGACGCAGTCAAGGTCCACGTTTTGCATGGGGTGGTGACAGTATTTTAGGACTCGATTCGTGTCCCTCCTCTTTCTGGAAACTGTCTCTCTTTCTGGCTCTGTCTGGTTGTTCCCTCGTGTTGTCATTCAGCCCATGACTCTCCTGGAACTGGAAGTCAGAGCAAAGGCTCGCTGAGATTCAGGTCCCTATTTGTGACCAAAAAAACTCATTTCATGTCCAGTGCCGGTCACTTCCCATCGCAGCCTGCGATGAGGCACAGAAAGTCTGGTTGCTCCTCAAAATAACGTCCTTTGAAATTGTGGCATAAAATACACATAACATAAAATTTACCGTCTTAGCCATTTTCCAGTGTATACGGCGGAGCGGTGATAAGTGCGGTCACGTCACAGAGCCACAATTCTTTTCTTCTTGCAAAACTCAAACTCTGTCCCCGTTAAAAAATGACTCCCCGCTCCTCCTCCTCAGCCCCTGACGACCACCATTTCCTGTCCAGTCTCTGTGGATTTAACTACACTAGGGACCCTGTAGGAGTGAGATCATATAGGATTTGTTCTTCTGTAAGTGGCTATTTCACTTAGCACAATGTCCTCCACGTTGTAGCGTGTGTCCGCACTTCATTCCTTTATGTGGACGAATAATATTCCATTGTGTGGAATATATCACATTTTGTTTATCCATCCATCCGTTGATGGACGCATGGGTTGCTTACACTTTTTGGCTATTGTGAATCGTGCTGCTATTGACATAGGTGTACAAATATCTCTTTGTATCTCTGCTTTCAATTATTTGAGATGTTTACTCAGAATTGCTGGATCACCCCCAAATAACATTTTTAAATAAAACTTGTCTTCCTCTAAAATAATATATACTAACTGTAGAAATTTGTGGAAAGTCCATAAGAGCCTAAGAAGACAATAGTACTTTGAAAAAAATTCAATATAATTTTAAAAGCAGGAATATTTTAAACGACTCTTTTTTCCTGCTTCTAATTAATGCCTGCATGTTGTAAAGATCAGAAAATATTGAAAACTAAGGAAGAAATAAAATAACCATTCATGAGAATTTTGTCATCTAAACAACTACCATTAACATTTAATATATTTTCCTCAACTAACTCTCTCTCTCTCTCTCTCTCTCCATGTGGGTTTTATCCTTCTCCATATATATTTTTTTTATTTTTCAAATGCAAAATTGGGATCATGTTTTATACAGTTTTATTTTCTTATCTTTGCAATGTAACATTGTGTGGACTTTTTTTAATCTAAAAATATTACTTTAAAAAACACATTTTCTGTTAGACTGAGGCGGCAACTGTTAGAACATGTATCTTAATCTCCTGTTTTATGCTTATGCCATTGTATAATTTTATAGTTTTAAAATAAGCAAAAAGCAAAAAGCCTCTAGGACCTTCCTGGCACTCTCCTCCCTCCCTCTGCCTACTCAGGAGACCTTTATCTGTGTGTGCTTCTGTGACAGGGTGGAGGAGCCATGGGTGGGCAGAGCTGGGGTGCTCGCCCTGCTGGAAATCTGCACCCAGGCCTCAGGCAACATCACCAAGATAAGGTGAGTCCAGGGAGGAGAACCCCTCAGAATGTTCATCTTCATGAACATCCCTCACCTAGATGTCGGGAGCTCCTGGAGCGTATGTAAGGGGCTACACATGCTTGTTGGGACATGTGCAGTAGCCAAGCGGCAGTGCCAGAGAGAGGAAGGCAGGCCCAGATTTAAGACAAAGGGCTGTCAGATCCCAGGACGTAACAGGGAGTCCACACTGCTCTCCTGGAAGTGGCCCCCAGATTACAGTAACATACGCAGTGGCTCTGTGCCCAGAGATGACAGAATGATGGGGAGTAGCTAAGGGCAAAGGCTTCGGTGTCCCACTGACCTGTGCCCAGATCCTCACGGGTCTGGGAGCTCAGAGTCAGTTGGCCGGGAGCAGCCTACGTGGGGCTCACACCGGCTGTCTCTTCCCTTCCAGTATCTCTGAGACCCAGCAGCAGCTCTGTATCCAGCTGGAATTTCCCCGTCAGGAGAACCCAGAGGCCGTGGCCCTCAGGTGGGACCCAGCACCTGTGGCCCCCCAGGGAGTGGCCAGTGATGCGCTGGCCTGTAGGGGCGGGACACTGCAGCTTCTGACCAATATTTCTCGTGCCACTGCTCAGAGTCCTTTGATGTCCAAAGTCTCTATATGGCCCATGAAGTCTGGCTCAATATGCCTCTCCATGCCATCCATTCCCACCCTGGTCTCAACTCTGGTCCTCCTCACTGGCTTTCAGTTCCTTCCTCCCTTTGACCTCAGGGCCTTTGCACAAGCTTTTTCCTTACCCAGAATGTTCTCTCCTCCCTTCCCCTCTTTCTCCTTTTTCACCTGGCAAACTCTCCCTCATCCTCAGGTCTCAGCTTAAATGCCACCACCTCAAGAAGGCCCCTCTGAACCCCCGGATTTAGTCAAGTCCTCCCATTATTTATTCTTATAGATGTGTAGCTTCACAGTACCTCTGATCCATACATGTCACCCCTTTTGGGTGAATGCAGCCCTGTAGGTATATATTCTGGGAAACAGCCCATAGCTGGATCTCAGCCCCAACTCACCGCCTTGGCTAGGTTCTTTTGTGCAGTGAACAACCTGCATGGCCATACCAGCTACCCGACCTGGACCTTCGCTTCATAGCTTCATAGCACTTCCCATAATCGACTAGTAAATCGTGAGGCCTTATTTAATTAGCATTTATATACCCCCTCAAGGTAAGCTCCTGGCAGGCAGGGACTGAGCCCCTCCTACTGATCCGGGTGTTCAGACGCGGCTGCCTCCCTGTCGACCTCCAGGTTGGCTCACTGTGACCTGGAGATCCACCACAGCCTTCTCGTCAGGCAGCTGATGGAGACGTGTGCCAGGCTGCAGCAGCTCAGGTCAGCACCCTGAAACACTGCCCGGGGCTCTGAGTTCTCGGGTGCACCCAGTGCCCGCGACAGGCCACATGTGAGAGCCTGGCCACCCTTGGGTGGGGACGAGCAGAGCCTGGGGCAGTTTTGCTTCCCTGTGCACGAGAGAATCACACTTGGCCAGGGTGCTATAGGGGAGGCTGCCCCACTGGGAGCTCTTGGGTGGTCCTTTCCCCTTTTGCTCCCCGCCCCCATCTCTATCGAGGGATGACCCTTGAGGTTGTCCAGCCTGCAGTCCACTGGAATGCGCTTGGCCCTTTTCAGCTTGTCCCAGGTGAACCTCTGCAATGTGAGCTCCTTGCTGCTGCAAAGCCTCCTGCTGGCCCTCTCTGAGCTGAAGAAATTCCGGTACGCAGACCAGACGGCCAGTTAGTTGGCCTGTTGGGCTCCTTGTGGCTCTGCCCTGCCCCCACACTTCCTGTTCTCCCCAGCCTGGGCTCAGACCACACGTGGCCCTGGAGACGGTGTCTGGGTGTGTGGTCATAGATATGGCCACGTGGCAAGAAAGTAATTCCCTTTGCAATACTGTTATTTTCTTTTCTTTTCTTTTGTGAAAAAAATCGCAAGCTAATAGAAAAGTTACAGGAAGACTAAGAACTTCCATACACCCTTTTCTCCAATTCACCCTTTGTCAATATTATTTCATATTTTCTTTCCTCCATCCCTCCCTCCCTCTCTCCTTCTTCACCCCTCCCCTCCCTTTTTCCACTCACTGCCTCTTTCTCACTTCTTTTGAACCATTTGACAGTTGCAAAATCGTGCCCCTTCACCCCTAGATATTTCAGTGAATTTCCTAAGAGCAAGGACAGACATTCTTTCCCATCATCCAGTAAAAAACATAAAATTCAAGACATTTCATATCGATACACAACTCGTATCTAAACTACAGTTGGTATTCCAGTTTTGCCAATTGTCCCGATAATATTGTTTATTACATTTTTTTCCAGTCCTGGATTCCATTTAGGGTCTCACGCTGCATTCAGGTGTCACCTCTCCTTGGTCTCCTTCAGTGCGGGACAGGCCCTCGGCCCTTTGTCTCTGACGATATTGTCTTGACCTTTGCCGAGTAGTTACTTTGTAGACTGCCCTTCAACTTGGCTTTGTCTACTGTTTTCTCATGCTTAGATTCAAGTTCTGCATTTTGGGCAGGAATATCACACAGGTGTCGTCATGTTCTTCTCAGCGTGTCACATCAGGATTACCTGGTTAAGGTGGCGTCTGCCAGGTTTCTTCACTTGCAAAGCTACTGTTTTTCTCTTTCTAATTCTAACATTCTAACAAATGTCTTATGCGGAAGATACTTTAAGTCTATGTAAACATCCTGTTCTCCCTCAAACTTTCACCCACTAATTTTAACATCCGTTGATACGACTTGCCTGAGTCAAATACCAGTATGATGGTTGCAAAATGGAGTTTTTCTATCGGTTCTATTTTAACCCACTGATTGCATCAAGGAGGAAGTCTCCTTTGGCTGCCAATGTATTTTTAATATCTCTCCAATACTTAACTACATTTTTGTGATTTAAATAAAGAGACAGAGCTCATGATAAATGACAGCAACTAGCTAGACTGTACAGTGAAGCCCAATTATGGCATCAATTTTGAAGTTGCTCCCTGAATGATTGTGGGTTAGAAAAATGTTCAGCTTGTCCGTGCTCCCACCTTTAGGCTGTATGTCGGCTTAATGATTCCAAGGAGGAAAGGAGGGCCCCCTCCCACTGCCCCCCAGCACCGCTCCCCGCCCCCATGCTTGCCCTCCGCCACCAGCATCGGGGGCTCCCCAGACCCAGAGCTCCTACCTGACCTGCTGTTCTCTGACCCCCACCAGGCTGGCCTCCTGCTGTGTCAGCTCCCAGGGCCTGGCCCACCTGGCATTTGGTCTGAGCGACTGTCACCACCTTGAGGAGCTGGAGTGAGTGGAAGGGTGGAGGCTTCTGGGAAGGGATGGCCCAGCCGAGGGCAAGGGGTGGAGAGGACAGTGGGGCCTTTGGTGAATGGTAGCCATCAACCCGTCCCTTTCCTCTCTGATGAAACCCAGCGACTCAGCGTGGCCTGCGGAAGGCTGAGCACTGTGGTCTCAGTCCCAGCTTCACCACTCGCTCAGAGTGAACCTGGGCCAATAACTGTGCCTCTCTAGGCTTCATCTGTAAAATGGGGTCATCACCCTTCTCTGCCTGGAGGGCTGCGGGTGTCGGGGTACAGAGAGAGCTAAGGGGCAGAAGGGATCATTGCACATGTGTGTGTGTGTGTGTGTGTGCGCGCGCGCACGTGTGCATGTGCACGTGCATGTGTGTGAGTGTGTCCTTCGTGCCTGGCTTCCTCTTTCGCAACCCTCATCCAGAACATTCTTTCTTAGCTGGGTCAGCTGTGACCACCATGCCCCCCTTTTCAGGACCCCAGAGCCTGACCCTTGGCTCCAGGAAAGTCCGTATGTAGCCTGGACAGGACGTGTGATCTCAGATTGGCTGCTTGAGGGGACAGAGAGAGTGTGGAGGGGAGGGCTGGCAAGACAGCTCGGGGGTCTGGGCAGGCTTGTCTAACTCTCACTTACTTCATTCTCGGTCCCCTACAGCCTGTCGAACAACCAGCTTGGCAAGGAGGACACCAGGGTACTGATGGGGGCCCTTGAGGGCAAGTGCTGGCTAAAGAGGCTTGAGTAAGTAGCTGTGGTTAATGGGGAGGGAGTGGGGGGAGGGTGTTGGGACCGTGTTCAGAAACCATCCCTTCTCCTGTGAACATAAACTTTCCAGTCCCTGGGCAGACACTGGTGACCTGAATGCCCCCCAATTTTACTTCCTGACCTGCCTCTCAGTGCCATCAAAATGCTTGATCACAGAAAGCAGAACACTCACTCCAGGTGACCCAAGCCAGAAAAACTTTGGCTCATGGCACAGGAAATTAGAAGGCGACGGGCTTCAGGCTTGGCTGGATCCAGGTTCTGTAATCTTTTCCCCCACCCCCCATCCTCTCCCCTGTCTCTCTCTCAGGTAGACTGCCCCTGCGACTTACTTTCCACCAGCTTAGTGGAGAGGGAGCTCTTTTCTCCCTGTCCTCACAACGAAAGGCCCTGGGTTGGGTCTCATGGGGCTAGCTTGGGTCACAGGGCCATCCCTAGACCAATCGCTGTGGCTCCGAGCACAATATTCTGACCGGCCTGACCTGGGTCACATGCCCACCCAGTTATCTGGACTTAGTGAGGGGTGGTATTTCGGGGCGCTATTAACAGAAAAGGGGAACAAACTCTGGGCAGGAAAAAACCCACAGATGTCCACAGCCGTTTGCCTCTTCTGTACACATAGTAACTGGCCACTTTTATTCTCACCTATAATTTGGAGTCACCAGATTCCCAGAAACACCAGAAACAGCCTCCGTCTAGAGGACAGGTACCCCCATCCTGCACCGACTGAGCAGCTTCTAGAGGGCACATTTCACAGGGCACTTTCTGCTTTTAATTTCTCAGTTTTTTGGACACCCGAAATACGCACAAATTATAAAGTGTTCCGTCATGACAGAAATATGTAACAAAGGGCATGAAATCCCCAACAGTGACACCCCTGGGAGCACTTCTGTGGAAAAAAAAAAAGCAGTTGGTGAACTTTCCTCCAGATTTTTTTGGACATATGTTTTGAATACATTTTAAATGGAGCCTTCTGGCTTTCTGTCCCCCGACAATAAAAATGTCCCGCTTTGTCCCTCTTCGCGTGTCGCCTGGAGGGCTGGGGGGATGGCACCAGAGATACCTTTGACCAGAAGCCCCAGCTGCCTTCCCACTGTGCTTTTTCTTGGGCTTCCTGCGTGCATTTGCACCTCTCAGCCTCTCTGCCTTGTTGGAGCTTCTGGAAGCTTATATCGGGCCGGGGGGGGGGGGGGTCGGAGGCCCAATGAGGTCGTTCACTAGCTCATTCGTGCATTTGACAAATATATATTCGCCAGGGCCCCTGGGACAAGGCCCGGAGCTGGAGCCACTGCAGGGCACAGGATAGATGTGTTGCCAGGCACCTCGTGTCCCTCCCTGCCTCTCGCCTTCTCCGTCACCCTGTCTGTAACGGGCACATAATGACTGACATCTTCCCTCTCTGAAGGAAGGGCGTGGATCCTCACTGTCCAGAGGCCCTTTCCCATTTCATTTCTGAGTGTCCCCACCCTGGCCAGCAGCTCGCCTCACACCCAGCCAGCATCTTGCACTTGCAACGGTCAAGGGCATGGATCCCGGTTGGGAGCCACACCACCCGGGTTCAACACTTAGTCGGGTGACCAACTGTCCCAGTTTGCCCAGGGCTGAAAGTCCTACATACCAGAAAACCCTTTGATTCTAGGCAAACCAGGACAGTTGTCACCTCTCAGCTCTACCTCTTAATGTGTGAGCTTGGGCAGGTTACTCAACTTCTCACTGCTTTTTTCTTTATTTTTATTATTATTTTTTATTATGGTGACATCGGTTAACAAAGTCCAGTAAGTTTCAAGTGTACACGTCAACAGTAAGGCATATTTTACCTTTCGGGATAACAGCTGTGCCTTCTTCCTAGGGTGATTGTGGGGATTAAATGAGATAATACATGTTAAGTCCTTAAAACAGAGCCTGGCACAGAGTTCTCACTTAACAAGTGTTGGCAATTATTCTTATGATTTCCCCTCTCTCCCCTCTCCTGCCTGGGGAAGTGGGGCGGGGCGGAAGTAGCGGGATCCCATGAGTGACACGTCGTTGGAGCCCAGGAATGAAAACCCTACAGCCTGGGGTTTTGTTCCTGATTCTGTCCCTTTCTGTGTGAGACTTTGAACAAGTTTTGTAACTCTCTGAACCTCAGTGTTCCTGCTCTGTCAAATGGGGACAATAACATCCATGTCTCAGGATGACACGGAGCCCTGTGCTTGGTCCATATTATATGCTAGATGTGTGGTCGCTACGGTTACTGATCCGTAGTCTGGATCCAGTGTGATTCAGAAATAGAATCTGCTGCTCGGGTGGTCTTAATAATCCGTGCAGAGAGTCAGCCTCTGGGTCCCCCAGGGCAGTTTCGTACAATATTTTACACTGCGAGGAGGTCAGTGGCTGTCTTGGCAGTCCCTGGGGTGTTGCTAAGCACCGGGTCCTCAAGCAACTGGACGGGACGGGCCTTGGTCTGCACCTGAGACCCAACCCCAGTGATGCCAAGTCCTCCTCTGGCCTCCTCTCCTCCAGCCTCAGCAACTTCCTGCTGGGTGGCCCCACCCTGGCTGTGCTCACTGAAAGACTAAGCCACATGACCCGCCTGCAGAGCCTCTGGTGAGTGACCCCGTGGGAATGCATGGGAGGGTGTGCTCCCTGCCCTGCTGGGCCCACCGCACAAGGAAGCACTGGGGACACCTCCTCAAGGACCCTCGGTGCTCTTGTCCTTGGGACGTTCTTGTACCCTGCCAGGTCAGTGCCAGGGCCCTCACCTTTTAATGCCTCTAGCTTCCGCCTGGCTACAGAAGAGACCCAAAGGGTTGGGGCCAAGTCCTAGAACACCCCTAGCTGTGCACAGCTTCACGCTGTGTTCCGGTTCACATTTCTGGGTCCGTGGGTCTGGGTTGCCTAGGTTCTGTGTTTCTAACACGCTCTCAGGCGACATTAATTCTGGGGCCACAGACCACACTCCGATCTGGTGACCTTGATATTCCCCCGATGCCCCGGGCCACTTTGATAAACAAACATCACACGCTCTGAATTTTCATGTGACTTCTCAAATTATAAAATATGGTAACTAACAACAAACCCAAGCATGACACAAAGCATTGTTTTGTTTTTATCCAAGTCCCCACCCCTACTCTGGCAGTGTAGTGTGCATAAGAAATGGTTCAGAGAATTTGGGGGAGCCTGTCATAGGGGACCAGGTCATTTCACCCAAAATGAACTCACTGGAAGGCTGTTGGCAAAAATTTAATTTGCAAAACAAAAGAAAACAGCCCCCCGGATGCATGTGTACTGCAAGGCTAAGTGTGCATCAGCTGTCTTTTATTTTTCCCCACTCAGAGGCAGGGCGAGGTTGGGGTGCACAAAAGACAATAAATTAGGTTTAAGGAAAACCCCACCATTTGCATAGATGGGAACAAGATTGGCCTGTGGAATAGATTTGCCTGAACTGTGGAGCCCACGTGACATTGGCCTGGAGACCCCCGACACGGGCTGAGGCCAAACCAAAACACGTGGCCACCTCTCCCAGGCCAGCAGACCTGTGTCCACGTTGCCTACGAGTCACTGGGGATTCTTGGGCCAGTCATGGCTCCTCCCTAGGCCTCTGTTTTCTCACCTGGACATGGGGTACAGTCATGCCCATCTTGCCCGTCCTTCTCCTCCTCAAAGTTTTGTGACTGGCATGAGCTCCTGGATGGGTCATGGGTCAAAGTGCAGAGTTCAGTGCCCGCAAAGGCCTTTCCCCTGACTAGGCCTCTTGGCCTGTTTCCCGCTTCTCCAGTCTCAGCAGGAACGACATTGGGGATGTCGGCTGCTACCACCTCTCCAAGGCTCTCAGAGCTGCCACCTGCTTGGAGGAGCTGGGGTGAGTTGCTCGTCCCTCCCCTGGGCCCAAGACAACTTTGGCAGGGGAAGATGACAAAAGCAAGGGGTTCCTTGAGGACACTCGTCCCTTTCACCCACTTCCTCACAGACTTAGAACCTTGTGGACCCAAAGATAGGATGTGAGAGGGATTCGGGCGGATGCCAGGGAGAACACAAACACAGGATGAGGGTTTGGCACCCTTGCTCAGCCTAGGAGGCGAGGCTTATCAGTGTGAGCCCAGGCCTGGCTCTAGACTCAGCCTCTTCCTGTTCTGGGACAGAGACAGGGACCAGATGACAGGGCGGCAGGCCGATGGTTCCCATTCCGCTGCTGTTCTCTCCCCCAGCTTGAGCTACAACCAGATTGGGGACACCGGTGCCCAGCACTTAGCTGCCGTCCTGCCGGGGCTGCCTGAGCTCAGGAAGATAGAGTGAGTGCCCGCCCTGCCCATCGGGGCCCTCAGTGGCCGCCCCGTGGCCCAGCGGCACACTGGCTTCTGGCTCAGGCTGACATTCCTACCTCGACTTCCGTGTCCAGGCAGTGGGGTTGGGTTAGCTCCTGGCCCTGCTGCCTTTGGGACCTTGAGCCAGCCCAGCCCCTGCCCCTGCCCCTCTCTGGGCCGTTCTGCCCCATCAGGCTAGGAGTGCGTGTGTGTGTGTGTGTGTTGCAGGGGCGTGCTGTCTCTTAGGGACCCAGCAGATGTGGGGGTGGGGGAAGTGGGGGTTCTGAGGGTCTGACACCTGCCTCTCCCTCAGTCTCTCAGCAAATGGCATTGGCCCAGCTGGGGGCGTGCAGTTGGCGGAGTCTCTTGCCCTTTGCAAGCACCTGGAGGAGCTGATGTGAGTACGTTCCCAGGTGGCCTGACTGCCCTCTGCCCTCTGTGTCTCCCCCGATGGGCACAGGGCAGGTTGGGGGTGTCTAGGGCAGGCCGGCCCTGTGCTCACCCTCATCCCTTCTCTTCTTCCAGGCTTGGCTGCAATGCCTTGGGGAACCCCACAGCCCTGGGGCTGGCCCAGGGGCTGCCCCAGCACCTGAGAGTCCTGCAGTGAGTGTCCCCCGACCCGTGGTGGGGTGTGCAGGGCTAGCAAGGCAGGGTTCTGCCGGGAACACTTGGCGGTCGAGGTCCTCATTGGCTGAGCTGCCCTGCGTTAGGGCGGAGTACCAGAGCTGGCTGCCCCATGCCCTGTCTGCTCCAGCTCTGCCTCTGGAGTCTGGGGCAGGGAAATCAGGAGCCACGGCCTAGTCCTGGCTCTGCCACTAGTCCCTGGGTGCCCGTGGCCAAGGCCCTGCCCCTGCTGAATTTCAGTTTCCTCATCTGCAAGATAATTACAACAATCCCAGCTCAGAGTGCCTCTGGGCCTGTCTCTGAGGGTGAGCCAGGAAGTGGCAGCCAAGGGCCACGCGGGAGCAAAGTGCCGAGGAGCACGGCCCCAGCACTTCACAGTTTATGCCCATGGTCTCATCGGAGCCTCCCAGCAGCCCCGCGGGGCCTGGATTTCTAATTGCTCCATTTTACAATGGAGTTCAAGGGAGGAAAGGCATGGAGAGATCACCTTATCACTACGTGAAGGAGCCAAGCCTTGAACTTGGGATCTCAAAGCTCAAAGCCAGGGCCCTTGATACCCACCCTGGTCCTGTATGGGTGGGGAGGAGGCTTGAGATAGCAATTACCCAGAAACAGTCTAAGGTTTGGTGTTACAGCCTGAGATAAGGCTGAGGGTGGGGGAATTCAGCCCCCCGATCCCCAAACCTGGTCCTCCAGGCTCTCCTCACTCTCTCCTCTTTCCCTAGCCTGCCATCCAGCCGTCTGGGCCCAGAGGGGGCACTGAGCCTGGGCCAGGCCCTGGACGGGTGCCCACATGTGGAAGAGATCAGGTGAGTAGGGAGGGTGGAGCTTGGGCAGGGGGACAGGCTGGGGAGGGTCTGCAGATTCCTCTCACAGGTGCCTGTCTGCCCTGCAGCTTGGCCCAGAACAGCCTGGTCGGAGGGGTCCCACTTTTCCGTCAGGGGCTCCCACTGCTCAGGCATATAGAGTAAGTAGCTTCCTCTGCCTACCTGGGGGGCTGGGGCTGGGAGGAAGAGGCAGCCTTTCCCTGGCTGAGCCTGACACCTGGGAGAGAGCCTTGGAAGGGACAGAGGCCTCAGGTACAGAAGGAGCCTGGGGCAAAAAGGAGCATTTTTCTAAAACTCCTACCCTGCCCTGCCCCTGGCCACTGTTCTCTCTCCTGGGGACAGGGGACGGCTGGAGATGCTCTGGACTGGGACACCTCCAACACGCCCCTTCCTTTTCCCCAGCCTGGTTTCCTGTGAGATTGACAACCAGACTGCCAAGCCCCTCACTGCCAACTTCGTGCTTTGCCCGGCCCTGGAGGAGATCCTGTGAGTGGTGGAGAGAGCCCTGAGCTGGGAAAAGCAGGCCTCCGGGGACGGGGACAGGGACAGGAATGGGGACACAGCCCCGCCCACCCTCTGGCCTGGAGCCGGTCCCTTTCTCCCATCTGTAGGTGGGATGGCCACTCTTGCTCAAACCTCCTCTCCAGGAAGTTTTAACACTTGAGCTGCAAGGGACTCTGAGCCAGGCCACTCAGCCTTCCTGCCTCTTTCCCCACCTGGCAGGATGGGAGGCACCCCAGACAATCTTTAAAGGCCATTTGCCTCGACCTTCCATCTGTGAGGTGGCCGGTTGGACCAGCCTGGTTTACGGGGCCTTAAATTCTGAAGCAGCTGTTGGTAGTGACGAGTGGCTGAAGCCAGCAGGTCCCTGACCTGCCCACTGGCCATGCCCACTGCCAACCCCCTGTTGGCAATCAGAGATGCTGGGACCTCAGGACCTTGCTGCACTGCTCAGGTCAACTAGACAGCCAGGACTAGCCTGGGACCCTGCCCACAGTATGGGAGAAAATGCTATTTCCAAAAGTACAGGGTACAAGTGATGATAAGATGTCATGTTTACACTCTGAAGGTTTTAACACTTGTCATGACACTCAGGGGAAAGTCTCAGACCAGCACTAACTCATCTCTAACCCCTCACACTGGTGACTCCCCCTGTTACGCCACCAGGGGGCAGGCCACAGGCTCAGCGCCTTGGGAAGGGCCTAAGCTCCAGCCGGCAGTTAATCCTGTAGTTTGCGCGCTGTGTTTATCCTTGTCCCTACCTTCTACTTAGCGTCCTAAACATAAGTTTCCCATTGATGACAATGATAACGTTTCCTACGATTCATTTCTTAAAGTTAAAAGGAAGAGGGGAGGGAGGACTGATGGGAAGAAAACCGTGAAACAGATGCTAACACAGGAAGTGACACAGTTGTGAAGAAGGCATGTGCATGGTGGGAGTTTGGCGCGTGACGTTGCTCCCTCAGACCACGTGTCCTGAACTCTTGAGACAGCCAGGTCCTGAGCTCTCTGGGTTCTTGAGGGGTGACCAGCTGGGGAATGGGGTTGGGGGAGGAAGGGTCTCTGGGGGTTGGGCACACGAGCGTCCCATCGGAGGCCTCTCTTATACCTGGAGCACCCTCCTCCTGGGGCCCCAGCCCTCCCCACCTGCCTCCTTGTCTTCACCCTGCGACCTCACTGCCCTCCTGCCACTGACCTCAGGTCCCCTGCCCTGCAGGCTGTCCTGGAATCTGCTGGGGGATGAAGCAGCTGCCGAGCTGGCCCGGGTGCTGCCGCGGATGGGCCGGCTGAAGAGAGTGGAGTATGAGGGGCACAACCCAGGAGGCCAGAGGGGGCAGGGAGGGGCAGGGAGGGCCAGAGGGGGGCCTACGTCCTGGGGAAAGCCAAGAGGCCACTGGGTCAGGGCCCTGCCTTCCAGGAAGCCCTCCTTGACTTACACATACAGGTGTGCTCCAAGCCGCTGCCAAGCTTAGTTCTCCCGGGGCCCCAGTCTTCATTCCTACTGCACTGCTGTCTGTCGAGTTCTCTGAGCCGATGTGTGGGGAGCCCATGTGCTCCCATCTCGGCCTGCGGAAGGGATGTAGGGGAGCCCCTCCCCGCATCTCATGCTCGTCTCTCTCTTTCCCCTTCTTCTGCTGGGGTCCAGCCTGGAGAAGAATCGGATCACCGCTCATGGAGCCTGGCTCCTGGCCGAAGGGCTGGCGCAGGGGTCCGACGTCCAAGTCATCCGGTAACGGGCTTGCGGTGCGGGGGAGGGGGGAGCTCACACCGACCCCTCCAATGTAAGGGGACTCCCTGTAGGAGGAGGCAGCACCTGGGTTGGGGGTCACCAAGGAGACTCCGACCACTCTGCCAAGATTGTGGCAGCAAGCAGACCTGGGTCACACCCCAGCGCTGCCATCTGCCGACTGTGTCGCTTTGCATCAGTAGCGCAACCTCTCTGAACCTCAACATCCTCGTCTACAATATGGGGATGATGATAGCATCTACCTGTGAGGATTAAGAGGTTGTATAAAGCACTGAGCACAATCCCTCGCACGTAGTAAGCACTTAAACTGGTAGCTATCGTCAGAGCCACCACGGACAGTCGTAGAGATTGTGCATTGCATGAAGGCGTTGCATCTAAGGGATGCCGTTCCCATCGTAAACGTGTTAGAATCCGAGGAGATCGTAGTGGAGTGTCTTGTTCTTGAAAAATCAATGTATTACGACAATTGCAGACAATGGAAGTAGAATGTCTTGAATAAGGGGCGCTCCTTCCTTATTTGCACAGTGCGTCCTGTGAACAGGGACCTAGCTGGGATCACTAGCTCCTGGGGAAAGAAGACTGAGAGGAAGAAGGCAGGGGGTGGGGGTGGGGGACACTATCTACCATGCTGGTCTGATGCCTGCCTCTGCCAGGTAACTCTGGGCACAGCTCTTCCCCTGGGGGCCTCAGTCTCCCCAGCTGTAGCTAGGACAGAAGGCAGAGAGAAGAGGATGAGTGCTGAGTGTCTGTCTCTGTGTCCCGCAGCCTCTGGAATAACCCCATCCCCCTTGACATGGTCCAGCGTCTGCAGAGCCAGGAGCCCAGGCTGGACTTTGCTTTCTTCCACAACCAGCCACAGGCCTCGCGGGGCACTTGATGGCCCTCTCAAGACCCTTCGAACCCAGCCAAGTGATGGCAGCTTGCACCCACCATGACGGAGGGCTCAGTGAAAGCCTCAGGTGGGTGCCCCTGCACTCTGCCTCAGGAGGGAGGGACACGTTTGATCTGTTACAGTCTTCAAGGAGGACATATTTGGGGACCAGGAGCCTACCCTGGCCCATACACTACCCTGTATTACCTGTGACACATATGACCAGTAGGGATATATGGCACAATGAGGTGCTATGATGTGATACATGACAGAGAAGTCCACATGTGGCAATGTTCCATGTGACATCACATGGAATTGCAGTGTGGCCTGTGGATCAGTGTCATGGATCCTAGCACCCCGTGTGGCAGGACACATGATTGGTGGTCCATATATGACACATGACAAATATCCATGTCATGTGACACGTGGTTGGCCATATGCTCTCAGGCTGGTCCAAGATCTAATTTATTACTTTTTGTAAAAACCACTATGTATTTATAGTTACATTTCCAGGGTAGCTCAGGCAAAGAATGTCTTCCGCCCAGAACTGGGATAGAGAGACGATTTCAGTGTTGACCGGCCCAGTGGCCCAAGCCTCTGGGCCACGCCGGGGACTCCACCATGAGGCTTCTGGAGGAGGCCTCTCCTGCCTCATGCCTCATATTGCCAACTGTACACTGGACAAGCCCCTCTTTTTAAATGCTGGCTTCCAGGACCTTGGGCCCAGCCTGACCTGGGGGACGGATGGGCAGTCTGTCTTTTGTACGGGATGAAGCAGGTACTATAGGTATAACAGATGGACAATGCCAAGGTCATCAAGCAAGGCCTTGGGGTCCAGCCACTACCTCAGCAGGATCTGGGTGAGCTCCCAGGGGCTGCATGTCGCACTGCATATGTAACAGTGTTCCTGTCACTCCCAAGAGGGCACAGGGATGGCCCTGCTACACTCTAAGCCGGGTGTGACCAATAAACAGAGATGGTCTCCAGCCTCCAGCCCGAGTCTCCTGTGTCTGTCCCAACACCTTGCCAGAGTCGGAAGCGGTTCCTCTCCTGCTTCAGGGCCTGGAGCGGAGAGCGGACCACAGAGGGGTGTGCTCAGAGGAGTCGAGTCAGGAGACACGGGGGCGTGTCCAGGCTCATACGGTCACGTGATCGTGGACAAGAGACCTCCCTCCAGAGCTCACCTCCCCCATGAGGGTGTTACAGAAGCTCGACATGCTAGAAACCTTCTTTGCTGGACCTGCATTACATGCCAGCTCTTTTCTGAATTAATTGTTGGTATTTAAGACTGGGAACTTGGACATGAAAACCCAGATCTGTAGCTTCTCTCAGGTGCACGTCTAGCATTCCCACTCGAGCAATCTGTTGGAGGCACGTGACTGTGCTCTTTCGATGTGGCGCACAGCCCTCGGTTTGCTGCAGGCCCCACCCCTCCCCGGGGACCTTTCTCCCATGCTGCTGCTCGCTTGGTCCTTGCAAGCACCTGGGAACTTCGGGTTTAGACAGTTTCCACAGGTGGGCGGGACCTTAAGAACATGACTCTGGAAGGCAGATGGGCCTGGAACGGACTATGATGCAACCCTTTGCTGCCTGTCTTCAAGGTCAGGAACTGATTCCGTACCTGAGTTAGTAATAAATAGCCCCCAGTTTCCAGGACTTTTGGAAGAGTCAAGGGAAGCAAGGTATGCAAAGTCCCTAGTCTGAAGAGGTAGGTATGGTTTATAGGCTAGTTCCCTTTCCCTTTTAAGGTTCCATATCATCTGAGATGGAGAGATGCTTGAAATGACAATAGGACAGCACCCGCTCCTGGTCACCTGCCTGTGGGCTGAACAAGTTGATCTCAGGGGAACTGTCCTCCAAAGCTGCACCCCATTGCGAAAAGCGGGCAGGGAAAGTGCAGTTACGGCCGAGCACCACTGGAGGGCAGGCTGGCCCACGGGTGATTCCTGAGATAATTTCCTTGTCATTGGATCCAGAATGAAGTTAAGAGGTATTGCTAGGGGCTGTTCCCACTTGGTTTAGGAGCCTGAGATGTCCCAGCCTGCTAGTGGCTCACCTGGATGGCTCAGCCCTGTCTTTTGCCACCTCCACGTTGTCCCCGGTCCCCTGACAAGCATGAGGAGAAAGTTCTCCTGTCAAGTGCCAAGCACTCACCACACCCCATGCGGGGACACCCACACCTGGCACCAAGTGGGGGCAGCAGCCGGTTAATAGGGGAAGGGAATAAACCTGTGGAAAATCCAAGAAGTTTACCTGGAAACCTTGAGTCCACAATTCTGTCTCCCCTTCCTGGGAAATGATGCCAAGGTGACTTTGGGCCCTCAGTGAACCCCTTCATGACTCCTCTCCTTGCCCAAGATTGGAGTATGAGTCCCTCAAAGCCTGAAGGTGCCTTGACCTGGGAAGTCACAGCCGAAGAGGAAAGAGAGCCAGTTGCTCCTGGCCAGGTAAAATGCAGAGCTGGCAGCGCCCAGAACTTAGAAACAGTCTTTCCATTTGCTGGCTTATTCATTTTACTTTTCCCTTCTCCTCTTTTCCCCTTAAACTCTGCCCACATTTTAAGCTCCAAGAAACTTGGGATCGTCAGCATCACAGAGCTGGCTGGGCCCATGTCACCTTGTTTATTTTATCAAGAAACTTGCTCCCTTACCACCTGCCTGCTTGGAGGTCTGGACTATTTTTCTATCCAACAATGGTGGGGTCCAGTCTCCCTGACCCCTTACTCTCGGAAGTAGGTTTTGTTTAAATATATACATGAAAAGAGATAAAATTCAAAGAAAAGTAAGGCTATGGGCCAGTAAACATTGTAACCAAAATGTAGTTCCTACATGAGTCTTCTCAGCAAGAATGCCATCAGGCTGGTAAACAGCCCTGTGTCTCTGCAAGGTTGGGATGAACTCATCTTGTTACTTTGTCTCTTGGCCTCCGCCCTAGAGTTTTACAGATTGAATATCCACCTTTCTAATGAGAGTCACAGAATCTCCCTGCCCATCCTCGCAGACCTCAGATCTTCCCGAAATGCCTCCTCTGTCCTTCCCCCAACGACACACATCCTAAAATCCACTGTCCAGGCTGACACTTCTCAAACTATCAAATCGAATTTACAGGAACTCTGATGTGCATTGACTTGTCTGAGAACCTTGTTATGGTGCAGGTTCTGGCTCTGGAGGTCTGGGGTGGGGCCTGGGAGTTTGCATTTCTGAGAAGTCCCCACTGTGCTGCTGGACCACACGGTGCCTAGTGAGACTGCAGATTAGTGAGTGGACCTCAACCCTGACTGCACGTTAGAATCCCCTGGGGAGCTTTTTAAATTCCTTTTTTTTAAATAAAGTATTTCGAGAGCTCCCTCATCATGCTAAGGTGCAGCCTCCAGGGGGTGTGCTACCCCCCAGAGAGGCTAGGCAAGCCTTTGCACCCACCCCCCATTTTGTCCTGAGCTTCCTGGTGACCCTCTGTTCCCAGATGAGGACACCGAAACCCAGAGATTTTTCCTAACTTTCCCCAAAGCACACAGCTAGTAAGTAGTAGCACCAGGAATCGAACCTGGGTCTTCGTGACTTTTTTCCCATTTTTCTCCCCCAGTTTTACTGTTATGTGATTGGCATACAGCACTATCAGGTGTACGGCATGATGACTGGACTTACATATATGAAATGATGACCACCATACATACGTTTAGTCAACATCCATCATCTCACATAGCCAGGAAAAAAAGGAGAGGAAAATGCTTTTTCCTTGCGATAAGAAGTCCTAGGGATCTACCCTCTTTTCAACTTTCCAGTTTGAGCCTCTTAACCCCACAGGTGCAGCCCCAGTTTCCTGGGTGAGGGGATGGGCAAAGATGGGGCAAGATATAAGGACCTACTTCCTCCAGCGGCGAAGATGAGTAACATCTGTACTCCCTCCGGGAGGGCTCTGAATCCCCGTCACCTGCCTCTCCAGGTTATATTTCTGTAGGGCTTCACCACCCGTGACTCCTCTGGACCCACAGCCACGACCTCAGCAACAACATCCCCCCGTTTCACGAATGAGAAAACAGAGACCCAGAGAACGATAAAACTTACTCAGGGTCACACCGCGAGTATATCGTGGGGCTCTCATGCCGACCCTGGAGCAGGAAGGAAAGGAAGATGTTGGGGTGGTCCCCGCGGGGGTTTAACTAGTGTGTGGGTCTGCGTTGTCTTCAGACTGCAGGGCCCTGGGGAAGCTGGGAGGGCGGAGCGCCCTTCCTGGTCCTGCGTCTGCCCCCGCCCCCCACCAGCCCCACCCCTGCATGGCCCAGGCCAGGCCTGCGGGTGGCGACCCAGGTCAGAACTGACATGCCCACAGGACACAACGGGAGCTTCCCGGGAAAGACCTTGCAGTGTCTGGGTTGAGTTGGGCCGATGACATTCCCGGGACAGCTGGTCTTCCTCCTGCCCCCGCAGCCACTCCGCGAAGCACCCCATGTGTCTCCCGCCCCCAGAGCTGGTGTCTCCCTCACTCTCGGCCCTTGAAAGCCACCTTTTTGCTCATCCCACACAAGCCCCAGCGCTGCCTGGCTGCCCAGAAATCGACCTTTGTCCTGAGGAGGAGGTGACAGAAGAGGAGCCTTTGCTAGAGAGCAATGGCCATCGGGGGCCTGACTGAGCTGCTGAGTTACGATGTCCTGGGCTCAGCTCACAGCCCCCACCCCACACACAAAGCTCCAGCGTGAGGCTGGGCCGATGGAGCTGTCTGCGGCTGGCTGCAGGGCCTTGGAGGGCTTGGGCCTCCTTATCCTGGAAGGGGGCATCCTTGCATTAGGATAACTGTACCCCTGGGACTTAAAAAATAGCAATAATGGCACACTAGCTCTGGTGTCTAGCCTGGTGCCATGCTGGCCACATGAGGGTCTCATCAAATTGGTACTAAATCTATCCTTCCATCTTCTAGACGAGGAAACTGAGGCCAGAGGAATGAGTGATCTCACCCCAGGCAGGGATAAAAATTTGGGGCCATGATTCTATGCCTGAGGTTTGCCACACCCACCTCTGACTGTGGGTCCTTGAGGGGATGTCCCCGTCACTGATACATTGCCATATCAACCCCCTGGCAGACGGGGGGTGTTCTCCAGGGATGGCCACCATGATATCTCCCATCCCACCTGTTCTTCCTACAATGTGACAGTGACACTCCTCTCACCGAGAGGCAGGGCCTCTGGAGTAGTGACTACAGCGGAAAGTGCCATGATATGACTTGCGAGGCTAGGTCCTATAAAAGCTAATAAGGCTTCCACCTGATTCCCTTAGGACACTCAATCTGGGAACCCAGCTGTCATGCTGTGAGAACACCCAGGCCACATGGCATGGTCATGGGTAGGTGTTCTAGCTACCATTCCAGCTGAAGTCTCCAGTGACAGCCAACACCAATCAGCAGGTGTATGTGTGAGAAAGCCTTCTGGATAACCCTGGCCCCTATCATGGCCTGACTGAGCAAACCTGAACAAGAACGGCCCTGGCTGAGCCCAGGTGGCCCCCAGAACGGTGAGAGGTAATAAGGTTTAAGGTCATATACAATGAACAACTGGGTTGCCCTCCATTCTCTCCTCCCTCACATACCCAAAGCCAGCATTCATGAGCATACTGAAGTGTACAGGCAGCCCTGGTTACTCTGGTCTGTTTGTCTGGACAGATGGCAGGCGCTTTACATACACACACACACACACACACACACACGCACGCACATGCACATGCACACGCACACACACACGCACGGATATACGCCTATTTATGGAAACTCAGGCCTCCCAGGGTGAGGAAAGACTTCTTCCAACATTTTGCAGTCGCAGCCCTGCATCGTGTGTGGAATGAGAGAGTGTAGAAGCAACTGACAAACGCTTGGCCGTAATTAACTGACCTCTGGGTTCTCCTGATCCCTGTTTCAGACAGCCTTATCGAGCTAAAATTCACATACTATAACGTTCACCCCTTGAAAAGGTCCAGGTCAATGCTTTTAAGAATATCTACAGTTTTGCGCCACCATCTCTATAATCTAATTATAGACTATTTTTAACCATCCCCGAAGAAACCCCGTACCAATAGCAGTCACGCCATCCTACCCTCCAGCCTCAGGCAACCACTGATATATTTCCGTCGCTATGGATTTGTCTAGTCTGGACATTTCACATAAATGGAATCGTACAATATGTGGTGTTTTTTGGTTTTTGTTTTTCTAGACTGGCTTCTTTCACTTGGCTATCCATTCAGCTGCTGATGGACATTTGGGTTGCTTCCACTTTGAGGCTATTCTGAATCATGCTGCTCTGAATATCGGTGTACACGTTTTTGTGTGGGCATGTTTCCATTGAGTAGAGCTCTAGGAGTAGAATCGTTGTGACCCTCTCAGCCTTTGTACTCTGTCCCCTTGGCCGAGGATCTTCTTCCACCTGGGAAGGCCCAACAACCTCCTCCTCAGGTCTCCTAGACTCACAGCGGTCCCCAACGTTTTTGGCGCCAGGGACCTGTACTCCTCTGAGAATCTAATGCCTGATGATCTGAGGTGGAGCTGAGGCGGTGATGCTGGCGCTGGGGAGCAGATGAAGCTTCACTGGCTCGCCTGCTACTCATCTCTTGCTGTGCAGCCTGGTTCCTGACAGGCCAAGGACTGAAACCAGCCACCACCTGGGGTTGAGGACCCCTGTCCTAGAGGAAGCCTCACTGACCCCATCGACTGAGTTGGGTCTTCTGTGCCACCCTGCCTCCAGCCTTTGCATTTTTCATCTAGTAATGTCATTGCCTGGATCATCATCTTGTCCGGATTAGGGGTGGGGATGGGAAAGGAAGGTGAGCAACTTGGGGTTGGGACCCTGCTGGGGTTCACCATTGTCCATGCCTGGCTCTCCTGCTCTGGAGCAAGAAGAAGAGAGGGATTCTGGGGGCCAGATCAATCAAGAGAGACTTCCTGGAGGAAGCCGGGCTGGAGCTGGATCTATATATAAACGTCTATAGATTGGCTCGCCCCAAAGCTGGGCTGAGGGCTTTGAGGACTTTGGGTGGGGAAAAAAGATGAAGAGAGTCTGGAGAAAGGAAGGATGGATGGGAGACAGGCAGGCAGAGAACAAAGCTCAGAGCCCTGGGGCTTCTTAGTGGCGGCCCCTCTAAGACTGCAAAGTGCCTGTGACTCAGACGTGGAGGGAGGTTGCGGGCTGCAGCGTGAGTCTCCCAGTTAACCCTTACCTGCCTGGAATGGAAAACCCACAACCCAGGCCCCTGCAGCAAACTCTCAGAGCCCCAGGGTCAAGGGCTTTGGACGTGGCCTTGAGATGTCCTATGCAAGCTCCGTTGTCTTGAGGCACTGAATTTGGCGGGATGGGGGGGGCGAGGGGATAGGATAGGGCACGTAAATACCGCTGAGCGGCCTGTGGCATGAGCGCCCAGCGAAGGACATGATTCTTAAGAATTGGTACCAACTCTAGGGGAAAGAAGGCCTTTGCAAAAGGAGGGGCTTCAGCGCCAGGGCCTCAGGGACCCGCCTAATTGCCCTCTCTCTGACTAGCCCCAGGCACTGTTCAAACTGTCTTTCTCTTCTCGTCTTTGTCAGAAAAATATGTGTCATTTTCCCAGTCTCTGGCAGCAAGAAAATGCCGAGCTCTTTTACTATCGAAAAAAAAAAAAAAGGAAGAAAGAAAAGGAAGAAAATACCGCGGTCCCGGTGCTGTCTAATACCGCCCAGAACCAAGCCCTGTGGTGTATCCCCGAGGGCACAGCGCTGCGCCCGGCAGCCCTCGGGGTCAAGGCCGCAGGCGGCGCCCTGGTGCCCTTCGGTTTTCGCGCGGCGACCCTGAGCGCACGGCGCTGGGGACTCGGAGGTGCCCGCGGCTCCCGCGAGGCGGGCCCGGGGAGGGGGCGAGCCGGCGGCGTTCCGATCCGCACAGTCCCGGAGCCTGGCACGATCGGACCCTTGCATTCCCGCCCCGCACGTTCGGCCCCTGGGGTTTCGGCCTCGGACATCCGGCCCCCGCGGCGCTGAGGGCCGGGAGTGCCCGGGCGCGCCCGCCGCGGGCGCGGAGCCGCGGGCAGCGGGCGGGACAGCGCCCCCGCCCCGCCCGTTGGAAGCGCTCGCCCCTCCAGGAAGCGAGGCCTCGCCTCCCCACTTCCCCCCCCACCCCCGCCGCACCCGCCCGCCCCCCACGGCCGGGGGGAGGAGCCCGCACCGCCGCCGCCGCCGCCGCCGCCGCCGCCCGCCAGCCCTCCCGGCCCGGGAGGAGGACCGGACCCCGAGCGGCTGGGAGCGCACGCGAGCTGGCCTCGGCCGCGCGGGCAGCGCCCTGAGCCTGTCCCGCGCCCGCGGGCTCGGCGGAGCGGGGAAGCGCCCGGGGATGCCCCGGCGGCCCAGAGCGCGGGCAGCGGCCGCCGCGCGCTGAGGGCGGCGGCGCCCCCCGGACCCGCGGTGAGTGTGGCGGGGGGTGGGGGGGGCCCGGGCGGGCCATGGGCGGGCGGGGCGCCCAGGCGCGAGTGCCCAAGTTCGGCCTTGGGGCTCGGTTTCTGGCGGGTTGGAAGTAAGCTGGATTCCGCCTCGGGGGACTGCGGCGCCCCAAGCCCCCGCCACCCGCGCGCACCCAGACTCGGGCGCTTGGTGACTCAGCTCCGACCCAGCCACTCGGGGGCGCTCCGGTTTCACCCGGACTGCGGAGCGGGAGGGGAGAAGGCAGGGTGCGGGAGTTGGGTCGCTCTCTCAGGGTTCCGAGCCCAGCTGTTTTAGGGACACCCCCCCCTACCTTCCCGAGGCGGCTGGGGGCGTACGGAAGGTGGAGACCCTGCCACCACTGCAGCTGCTGAAGACTTGAGGTCGGGCTGGCTCCTGACAGGCGTGGGCCCCTCTCATGGTCCCCATACCCTGCTTCCTACCGCCCCCCAACCCGGGCACCCCAGGGAACCGCCAGAGAGCCAGCTCCCAGCCTCGGAAGGGGGAGCGGGGAGAGCGAGTGGAGCTGGGCAGCTTCCCAGAAGTCGGAGTGTGTTTGCAAACTAGTTTTTTTTCGCCAAAGCTGTCTGGCACCTGTGTGTTGGGGGGAGGGGGAGGTGCGGGGAGAAAGAGGGAGAGAAAGGTTCTTTCTTCCTTCCTGTCCACCCGTCTCACCTCTTCTCCCAGCACTGCTTCTCTGAAAATAGAGTGGTCTTTCCTCTTCCTAATCACCCCATGCCTTCCTCCAGCCTCCACCCCTTCTTTGGTTCTACAAGACCTCCTTTGGTGAGGGACCTCCTCCGAAGGGGATTACGGGTGGCACTGGAATCCAGGCCTCTGGTAGCCAGTTGGGAGTTCCTCTTGATGCCTGTGCCCCCCAGCCCTGTTATGTATGGGGGCGGAAAGCGACAAGGGCATGGGATCTGGGAGAATCATCCGAGTGGCCCTTTGTTTTGTCTGCACTTAGTTTTTGCTCACCTAGGGTTAAGGGCTGTCATGGAAAGGTGGGGAGGGGGCCTTTTCTGTTCCTTGGGGCACCCACGGCTTCAGTAATTGGGGGCAGGAGCCCAGTTGTAACCTTCGGGGCTGCCGCCAGCCTGTGGCTGGCCCTGATGGGGAGCTTTGGGAGACCTGGGTAGTGGTCCCCTCCACTGCCCCTCTTCTACCCAGACCCCCGCTGCCTCTGAGCTCAAGGTCCTCATCTGTAAAATGGGCCTGTGTACGTGGAGGCTGGGAGCTGGGAGAAAGGAGAGATTGTATTGCAGTCCCTCGGCACCAGGGCACAGTGACCCAGTGAGCACTGGCGCTCCCTGAGGCGGGCAGGCGGGCGGGGAGCTGGCTGGGTCGCATCCAGGCAGATTTCTTCACGGGGCTAAGAAGGTGGGTCTATGGGTTCGTCTCACCCTCTGCCACTTCCTGTCTGTGTTGCCGTTCACCCCTTGGGCTCAGGGGTTTTGCCATCTGTAAAATGAAGCAAAGCATGACACAATCCAGGTTACAGGGTTGCTGGCAGGCTGGAGCCCAGGAAATGAGGAAGGAGAGGCAGGTGTTCTGCAAAGTAGGGTGCACTTACTTCATGAATGGCAAGGATGGTGTCTCTGGTGGTTTTTTTCAAGGGACTTCCCTCCCAGAGACCATGGGAATGAAAAGTTCAGAGACATAACAAGTGGGTCGAGAGAGAGCCTTGGTTTCTGTGTCCATGAAGTAGTGAGAACAATATGCCTCTATCATCATCCTTTAGGGCATATCTGTATTTCTTTAAAGGTAGTTATGAGAGTTAAATCAGATGGGCTCACGTGCCAGCACGGGAACTGGTCCTTCTGTGATAAGAGCTCAGTAACCATCCACCCTGTCTCATTATTCACGGGAATATCAGTACGCCTGCTGCGGGTAACTGCATTTAGGATTCCTTCTGGGATTTTCTCAGGCCAGCCTGCTCCTCCTCCCTGGAGAGATGAGCCTCCGAATTCAGATGTCTAACATCTGAGTTGTTCCAGGGGCAGGGTCCTCAGCAAGAGAGGCACTACCACACCCTGGAGAACTCCCTGGGGGGTGGCAGATCGGTGGGAATTTCCATTTCTCCATCCGGGCCCTGAGGAGTGACAGAAAACAGGAGTATTCTCTTAAGAGTTCCCTGTCAGAGCAGCTAGAGTTGTTGCCAGGTAGGGTCCCCCCACTGAGACGTCCCCAGAGTCTGCCTGAAAGGGGCCTCCTGGCCCCTCTCCTTTTCTCACCCTTACAGGGGCTACTGAGTAGGGGGGCAATCACTGCAGGAGTCCAGCCCTTCCCTTTTGGAGAAAGTGGCCTCAGAAAGGGGGTGGGATTCCCTCTGGTCCTGCCCAGCCCCCTTCAGGACACCTGGGGGGCTCCTGGGAGCTGGGAGGCTGGGTCACCCTGGGATCCTGGCAGGCAGCAGCTGGAGAAGGTGACGATCTTGTCCCTCCCATACTGTCCAGAAGGGAGAATATGGAGTCTGGAGGGGATATGTGACTTCCTGAGGCCCCACCATGCTGAGGACCGAGTCGGGGTCCGAGGGGACGCTTGGCTCCGAGCGCAGTGTCCTCTCCCCTCACTGGGTTACAGTTGAGTCGGCTGGCTGTGCTGTTCCATGTCCTGGAGCGTTTTTTCACTAGTTTTTTTTTCTCACTAGCCCCGTCCACATCCTCTTCCTCCAGGGTCTGCGAGGAGATGAGCTGCTAATTCCTCTCTCACGGCACCTGCTCAAATTTTCCCCGGGGCATTAGTGTTATTTATTCACGTGTGTATCAGCTAATTATCTGCCCTCCTCCCCAAAGAGTGTCACCTCCAGGTGAACAAATGTTAATTGAGCAGCTTCTTGGGGGGCCAGGAACTACTCAGAATCTAGGGATACAACTGGGGAGCTCCAATTTGAGTGGGGGGGGGGGGGGGGGACAGAGAGGCAAGCCAAAGAAAAAGAGACAGGAAAACTTTAGATAGTGGAAACGTGCCATGAAGAGAGTGAAGCTGGGAGAGGCGACTGTGATGAGGGGCCAGTGCAGTGAGGGTCAGGGAGGCGTCTCAGGAAGGACGCAGCGACCTTCAAGCTAAGACGTTCATCTATGGCATTCGTGTCTCCATCGTGGCAGTATCTCAGCACACCTGGCGCCCAGCAGGTACCCAGTGGATGGGGGAGGAGTGTCCCAGGCAGAGGAAATGGCACCTGCAAAAGCCCCGAGGTGGGGGGCACGCGTCGTGTATTGCAGGACCCCATTCTCCCCGCGACCCGGCTCTCTGTCTCCTTCAGGGGCTCTTGTGTCTCCTCGGGAACTGGGAGCCTGTCGCCTGCCCACTGTGCCCCGGCTGCCCCGTGCCCACGACACAGGAGAAAGCCTGCTCAGCTCCCAGCAGATGATGCTGTCCAACCCCTCCCTCCTGTTGGGACCCAGCAGTCCTTCTGAGTCACACCCCTGTCACCCCTGGGAGGGGATCTGTGTGCTGGGCAAGAGCAGGGCGGAGGTGAGAAGCCGAGCTGCCTGGTGTCCAGTCTGGTTTGCTGAGGACTAGCAGAGTGACATCGGGCAGTGTATCAGTTCCCCAGGGCTGCTGTAACAAAATGCCACAACCTGGGTGGTTTAAAACAACGGAAATGTGTTCTCTCATGGTTCTGGAGGCTAGAAGTCCAAAGTCAAGGTGTCGGCAGAGCCACGTTCCCCGTGGAGGCTCTAGGGAAAGGTGCTTCCTTGCCTCTTCCGGCTTCCAGTGGCCTCAGGCAGCACCTGTGGCAGCATCATCCCAATCTCTGCCTCCTCATGGCTGTCTCCCCTCTGTATCTTCACTCCTCTGACAAGGACCTCGGCTGTTGCCGGTTAAGGGCCCACCCTACTCCAGTGGGACCTTATCTTAACTAATTGTATCTACTACCCTGTTTTCGAGCAGGATCACATTCTGAGTACTGGCGGTTAGGGTTTCAACTTATCTTTTGTGGGGGATACTCTTCAACCTCAGGCAGGTTACATAGCCTCTCTGTGCCTCAGTTCTCTGGTCCATAAAATGGGGTGGTACTAATAGGGCCTATCTGGGTTGCAGGGAGGCATAAATGGAATGACATAAACCTCAGGACAGGTTGGGGCACACCATAAGCACACCTGGGAGCTGAGACCAGCAGCTGAAGAGCAGAGAACGATGTCCTTGGCCAGGAAGGCCTGGGTTTCCGGATGTGGGCCTCTTGCCCAGGCTTAGAGAGGCCTTGCCCCATTGTCTGGATGAGAGAGGAGTTGTTGGTGCTTCTTCAGTGTGGCAGGGTGTGGGGTGGGCAGCAACAAAGCCACCAAACTGCCAGGAGCCATTAACAAAAGACGGGGAGAGCCCCGTGTGCTGGGGGATGTGAGTGGAGGCTGCCCGCCACCGTCGGAACCCGTGAGAAGCTTCAGACGACTTTCGGGCCCTGTCAGCCCAGAGATTCTGGGCAGAAGCTTGGGGCTGGGAGCCCAGAGCAGCCCGAGAAAGGAGCCCGAGCCCTTCATAGGCAGGCAAACTGGGATGCAGAAGGGGGAAGGGACTTAGGGGAGTTCACACAGAGCGTTGGGAGGACCTGTCTCTTAGTCTTCCCCATGCTCGTGCCCCACTTGGTGTGGGCACCACAGCCTAAGGCCCCAGGGCTGTGCCCCAGTGTCTGAGGCTGCCCTACAACCCCCCGCCCCCTTTGAATGAAGCCAGGTTGGAATGACTTTGGCTGATGGTCACTGTCCATCCTCCATTAGCTTGGTCCACACTCTGAGCCAGGCCAGACCCACCCTGAGGTCCCTGAAGCACTTTACGCCTCCCAGAGCACATCCGTGCCCATCTCCACTGTGCATCCTGGGAGGCAGGAGGGCAGGGCACCTCCAGTCCCACTTTGCTGACCAAGGAGCAGAGGAGGCGGTGCCAGTGCGTGGACTCCCTCGGGTGGGATGGAGGCCACCTCTCGGCCCCGCTGGGCAGCCCCTGAGATATAGGCTGGGGAGGCCCTGGGCCAAGCCCTTCTGAACAAGGCTGAGCTGAACCAAGGGGCCTTGGGGTCCTGAAGGAGCTACTTCCCCCAGAGGCATAGCTTGGTGATTAGAGCTTAGGTGAGGGCTATAGAGAAGAGCCTCCTTCCAGGTGTGGTCTGGCAGAAGCTGGGGGCCTCGGGGGGCATCAGGGCCACCCCCTGCTGCAGCTTCCTCTCAGTGCTGTCTGCGTCTATATTTATCCCCATAATGGCCTGGCTGCCTGTCGGGAGTGCAGCGTCTCCAAGCACAGCAGCCTGTGCCTTAGCTAAGGTGGTTAAGTGATTTGTGTTGAGATGCCGCCCCCCACCTTGACAGGAGCCTGTTCTCTGGGGGCTGCGTGCCACCTGCAGGAGCTAGTGCAGCAATGAGTGTGCAGGGAGGGCCCCAGAGAGTATGACAGCTTGGGGTTGGACACCCCCCTAACCCCCCACCAGACAGCCAGGGCTGTGGGATGTTGAGGTAATGAGGCCATGGCTGGAAAGTGGAACCGGATAAACAGTAAAGCCTTTTAGCTCGAGATTCCAAGAACTCATGATTCCAAAATTCCGGAATTCCCAAATCCTGGAGTTCTGTGAATCCACAGTCCCGGGCTTCAACAGTTCCAAGATGCCTCAGACCCTTTTCCCTTCACCTTCTCACTCTTCCTCATTTTCAAAAAACATTGATCAAGCTCCCGTTCTAAGCCTCTCTGTGCACTTCCGTGCAGCAGAAATGAAAATAAGATTGAGCTCCATCTTTAAGCTCAAGCGAGGGTGACATTTCCTAAGCCAGTGATGACGATATGGTGACAGTATAAAGTAGAGCAGACTTCCCACGTGCGCCTACTGTTCACAAATCAAAAACATCTGTGTTAGCAGCACCCAGACCAAGAAACAAACATGTCCCATAGAAGGTCTTCAAGGAGCTGAAGTTTGCTGTGATGGTTAATTTTATGGCTAGGCAATGGTGACCAGTTGTTTGGTTAAACACCAGTCTGATATTGCTATGTAGATATTGTTTAGATGAGATTAACACTTAAATCAGTACTTTTATTAAAGCAGATTACCCTCCATTGTGTGGGTGGGCCTGGTCCAATCAGTTGAAGGCTTTAAAAGCAAAGACTAAGGTTTCTCCAAGAGGGAGGAGTTCAACCTCAAGGCTGCAACACAAAATCATTGCCTAGTTCCAGGCTGCCTGCCCCACCATGCAACTTTTAGAATCAAATTACAATATCAGCTGTCACCTGAATTTCCAGCCTTCCCTCTGGCCCTATAGATTTTAGGTTTATTAGCCCCACAATTACATGAGTCAGTTCTTATGGGCTCTGTTTCCTCTGGAGAACCCTGACTCATACAGTTGCCTTTTGTCTTCCTGGATCTTCTCATCTGAGAAACGGGGTGAAGGAGGTAACTTAGATCTGGATGCATTCAAGACACTGCCGACTGGGCAGGTTCAGTGAATGCAGCCATCAGAGCCAGTAGGGACCTGGCTTCCGGTGAGCCGAGGGTGCTAGTGAACAGAGCGTTCCCTTCTAGACCAGAGTCGCAAACTCAGAGGTCTGCGGATTTGTGTGAGCTTTAGCCCACTGCAGCATCAGCAGGAGCCTTGTTCAAACACAGGTTGACAAGTGCCACTCTGCCGACACGGAACAGATCGGGTTGGGGTCCAGGATGCTGCATTTCTAACAAGCTCCCAGGAGAAGCTGAGGCCACCCATCTGAGAACCACACCCAGAGCAGGGAGAGCTAGGGCCACCCCGGGAGCCTCGACTGTCAGCGGTTAGACCCCACGGAGCAGGATTTGAGCAGGATCACTGGCGGGAGACGACCAGGAAGCCCTGAGCCTGTCTGTTATCCCTTCCCTGGACAGCCACGGAGCACCTTGGTCTCCTTCGGCATCCCTGCGCGGCACAGAGGGGGTGTCTGGAGCCACATTTCTCAACCAGGTTTAACTCCATGCCCCCCTTTACTGAAACCACAAACTTCACACACCTCCCGAGGTTTCGATCTGCTCTCCCTGCCCCATCCATCAAGAATCGCTGATAATGGCAGAAGCTACTTAGTGTCATTCTAAGTGCTTTACCTCTCTTAAATCACAGTCCCGCCCCCTCAGGAAAGCACCATTATTGTTCTCATTTTACAGGGGGGTGGGACCTGTGCCTGAGGCCACACAGCAGGTAAGCAAGCAGAGCTGGGGATTCAAAGCCCAGCCGTCTGAGTCCAGTCTGTGCTCTTAACCACTACACAGTGCTGACAGAGGACCTGGCCCCTGTCCTGGTTACTGCCACCAAGAGGACTTTGTTAAGCGGTACTTCCTATAGATGCCACTGAAAACAATTTCTTTTTCCATTTTCCAAATATCAAGCTGAACGTGCTCTTTCTTTCAGACGGCGCGTGACGCCCCGCAGCCCTGACAGGCGGCTGTACCACTGTCGCGTTTGTCCCTGTGGTCCCCACCAGTTGAGAATCTCTGGAACGGGGGCTGCTGCTTCCCTGGCTACTTTTACCCTGCCCTTCACCTTCCATCCTGTCTCTTCCCTGTTCTGTCTAGGTCTCCAGGTGTCCACCCCAGCCATCTCCCCCTCTCCCCGGCTCCCCACCCTCCGTCTCCCTGTGCCTGTCTCTCAGTAGCTTCCCATCACTGCCCTTTTCTGCATTGAGGGCCCTCCCAGCCACCTTGGCACCTCGTCCCCACAGCAGGCCCCCTCTGCCGAGGTGGGGTGCACAGCCCAGCACCTGGATCCTGAGCTGTGTGGGAGCCGATGGTGGGCAGGAAAGATAGAGTTGGGTGGCCTCAGCACCATCCTTTCCTGGCTTAGAAAAATCACTGTTTCTTCTGGGGCCTCTGTTTCTACCCCCATGAGAAGCCCCTCCTGCTGGCCTCTTGGAGCAGCCCTGAGGGTCCAGGGCTTGATGAGTGGCCTTGTGATCTCAAAAGTGATGTGTGCAGGGGACAGGTGTTTGTGAGTCCTCTGGAGCTGAGAGAGCCTGCCTGGTGGGTTCCCTTCCTCCCGCATTCATTCGGCACGTGTGTATTTAACACTCACCATGTGCAGGTGCTGGGGGAACAGCGGTGATCCCTCCCCGGGGGGACACGCTTTCTAGGGAGACAGACAGACAATACACGGAGTAATGTGAGTGAACATTGCAGTGGTATGTGAAGGACACAGCATTAGTCTGAGAATGAGATTATGTTAGCGGGACCAGGGAAGGCCCATGAGGAGGTGACACTAAGCTGACAACTAGGCTTGTCATGTGAAGAAAAGCATTTCTGGCAGAGGGAATAGCAAGCGCAAAGGGCCTGAGGCAGGAGAGAGGTGGACGTGTTTGCAGAGTTGGAACAGAGGCTTGAGAGGGAAGCGGGCAGGAGGTGGGGTCGGGTCAGGCAGGGCCCTGTGGGCTTGGCGAGGATTTGGCGTTTTGAGTGACCTCAAAGAGGAAGACCCTAGAAGATTTTCAGGCAGAATTGGGGTAGCTTCTGATTTGCATCTTCAAAGACTCCCTCTGATTATCGGGCGTGGAGAAGGGAGAGTCAGGATTGGGGTTGCATCTGTGAGACCTGCCCCGGGCCAGCGTGTGGCTGGGCACGAGGTGATGGGAGCCTGGCTGGGCCAAAATAATGCACGTGGGAGATGAGGATGCTGCTGGATGCCATGTGGAAGTCACAGCAGCAGAGGGATATGGGGGGTGAAGGAAAGAGAGAGGTCGAGCAGGATGAGGCTGGGTTCCTAGGTTTCTGGCTAAAACCAGAATGTTCTTGACCTGTGGTATAGCACCAGGGTCTCCAAATCTTGTCCTTCTGCCTAAATGGCAAGATGTCTTGTGAGCTGAGGCCAGCAGACCCTGTGGGGACTGCAGCCTCTGTGTCTTGTTTATTGCTGTACGTTGCAGGGTGCTCAGGAAGGTTGAATGAATGAATGGGATCCTCAAGCCCTGCCTTCTCTTTGCCTCAGCTAACCCATCTGTGAAAGGGATTACTAATATTGCACCCCCACCTTCCAGCTCCTTCCCTGGGGGTGTGGTTACTCCCATCCGGGCCGGGAGTCAGCACCACCTGAGAGCAGGCCCTTGGCTCCCCATACCCCCTCTCCATCCTGAAACCTCAAATTACCTGTGGGGCGGGTGCTGCACCGTGGAGCGTTTTCATCTTGCCCAGATGCCCGTGGCAGGCTCCAACCCTCCCTTAATGACACCTTGCCCGCCTGCCCTCTTGCTGGAGTAGGAGGGGAGGGGGCCCGGCCCAGCCTGGGCTGTGGTTTCTTTTTCCATTGCGTCAGGCGTCAGGGTCTGGCCCGCCTGCCCGCTGCGGGGCTGGCACAGAGGGGCCCGCTCTCACCCGGCCTGCCCCAACTCCGGACATCATGTGCTCCCCATTTCAGGGATCCAGACGCTCCCAGCCAGAGGGTGAGTTGGGGATGGGGGACCTGCCCCGAGCTGGGGGAGGAGCACCCCTTCCCCGCCCACCCATTGCTCACTCTAGCTGGGGCCTGTGAGCTGATCTAGGTGAAGCTGCAGCGGGGTCTGGGGCATCCAGCCCAGCCCACTCCTCCCCTGTGACTTGGCCCTCCTGGCCACACCCTCAGCCAGGCTCAAGTCAGTTCAGTGGTGGGTAGGAGGGCAGTGCAGTAACCCAGACTAGTGATGATGGTGACTTGGATTGGGGAAGGGTGGGGGTAGAGAGAAGTAGCCCCAGAGTGTTCATATGGGCAGGTGTCTTTGCGTCTGTTAGCCAGGGGACATGTGTGTGTGTGTGTGTGTGTGTGTGTGTGTGTGTGTGTGTGTGTGTGTGTGTGACCATACATATGTATGTATGTGCACGAGGAAGTGCCTGAACCTGAGCGTGTGTACCTGACATCCCTTAGGATGAAAACAGCTGTATGACTTGGCAGCAGGGTGGCACCTAGCATGGTGCCATCTAGCATGTCATGAAGGGGCCTGTGGGGTGGAGAGGAGGTAGGTGAGCTGGAATTCATTCCACCAGCGACAGTGGAGATGCAGGGGTGTGGACAGGGTGACCCAAGAGGAACTGGTGACCTTAGGTGCTCTGGAGTCCTCTTAGCCTCAGGCTCCCTTTGGGAGACAGTTGGCTGACTCCCCAACTGTCCTCACCTACATCCTAGTCCCCACCGTGCTCAGCAGTCCCCCCACCCTCACCAGAAATCCGTGCACGGGCCCCGGAGTCTGGAGAGCCGGCTCACACTCTGCTTTGCTGTTCCGTGGCCGTGGCATGTTGGGCAGGTGACTTCCCCTCTCTGGGCCTCAGTTTCCTTTTCTGTAAAGTGAGGGTTAATATGCTCTCCCACCTCCACCTCTGGGAGGTCATAAGCGTAAACCAGTTCTCTCAGCCACACGATGGGCACGATGCCCATTTTGGCTGAATCAAAGATTCTGGGGGTCATGCGCACCCCTCCCCCACTCGGCGTGGCCGCCCAGCTGCGCTCAGAGGGAATGCCATGCTCCAGCCCTTCTGAGGAAACTAATTTTTACATGACAAGAATAAATCCTGCAGGCAAATTGCAGTGCTGTCCTGACGCTCTGGACTCGTGTGATTATAATGAGGTTCCAGGGACAGACAGTGAGAGGGAGGGGCTGAGCACGGGCTTTGTCACTGTCCAGATCCTCTCGTTACCAGACACGCCTGGAATCCCTGTGTCTGGATGGGGAGAGGGGTCTGTGCCCCACACTCGCCCAGGCCTCCTTCAGACTGTCAGGAAGAGGCTGGCACTCAAGGAGTGGCCTGTGGCCAGGTCAGAGGGTGGAGAAGTAGGCCCAGCACTGCCACTATGGCTCGGTCCCTCCTGTCTGGACGACAGCCGCCTCCTGGCCAGCCTCCCTGCTGCCTCCATTTTGCCTGATTCCCCTTTCTTCCCACAAGGGCCAAAGTAAGTTTTTAAAAACAGAAATCTAATCAATGTCACCTGTGTGCTCAAAACCCTCCAAGACTTCCAGCACGCTCAGAATAAAGTCCCAGCTCCCTACAGAGCCTCCAACCCGTGGGATCTGGCTGCTGTCCCCACTTTCTCAGCCAGACTGGAACGTGATGGCTGAGACTGGGCAGTCTTCGTACTGCAAGATCTCAGCTCTGGCACAGTTCTTGGGACCTAGTAGATGCTCAGTAAACACTCTAGAGTGAATGAATGAGCCTCAGTGTCCTTTTCTGGGAAGTGGGGTGATATTAGTACCTGCCTCACAAGACAGAATAAGCGTCAGAGACATCAGGCAGGTGACGTCAGGGCTCGTAAGCTCAGGAGGTTGGGCCGGAGTCCCCAGAGGGTTTGCCCTCCCCTCCCTTTTCTCCTCTGGGGCAGTGCAGGGCCCAACAGAGAAGGAGTAAGATATTAATTAGTTAAGGAGTTGGAGCCTGGCCTTGGTAGGTAAGAGTTTGGGGCTGGGCTCATCCACACTCTGATGGAGCTCTGTGCTAACTAACTGCTCATGCATCAGTAGAAACAAGATCTGATCACAGGAGTCCTGTAAGACAGTCACGATGTCTCATGGACAGATGACAAAATGAAGGCCAGGAGCCAGAGGGCTTGTCCATAAGGCCTGTCACTTCTGGGATCCAGAGTTCCCCTCTGCTCCTTGGGGTGGGCTTCTTCACACTTGCTCCAAATGAACACCTTGCACTTGCAGGAAAACAGAACTGATGAAGCAATGCTAGTAACTGGGCTCGATAGTGAAGGAGGAACATAAGGCCCCGTGTGTGGAATCTGGGGACGCTGAGCACAAGCGAAAGGGTAAACTACGAGATTAGGATGAGGACCCATTCGGGTGAGATCAGAACAATACGGAGGGTTTATCTGTTCATTGATTTGCACACTCATGCTTTTTTTTAATTCAGATTCATACTGTGTCCTATGCACCAGTCACAGTGCTAGGCCAGGGACACATGATGAACAAGATAGACAATGACCAAGGTCAAGTTGTGAATAAGTTGCCAGAAATGCGTTTTCTAGTGGCCAAAGCAATGATGGAAACCTGAGCAGTTACAAGCTCCACTATAGCCACAAGATGCCAATATGTTCAGGAGAAGCCCAGGTTTTTCCGGCAAAATGAATGTCTGGGACGCCCATGTCCACTGTGAGTTTTCTGCTGCTCTGATAGGGGCTACTTGGACCTGTGTGCATCTCACAAGTAAAGGTCAGCCAAAGCAGAGAATAACTTCGAAGACAAACTAGACACATCTACCAGAGTCTCGTTTTGCTTGCATTTCCTGCATTCTCCTTTCTCCAATCTTTTGCCCATGTTATCCCGCTCTACCCACCCTCCCACACACACCTTTCCTTCTACCCATATACTAAAGGTCAGATGATGACTCCTCCTTAAGTTAGAATGGTGTGGCGGACGTCTGTCCCATCTCTGACCCCCACTCCTATTTCCCCAGACTGCCAAGAACTGCTGCCACCACCGCTGGCAACCCCGATGGCCTACATACCAGGTGGGGGTGCCCCAGCATCGGGGGTGGCCCCCATGGGCTCCCAGTATTGCGTGTGCAAGGTGGAACTATCGGTGAGTGGCCAGAATCTGCTGGACCGAGACGTCACCTCCAAGTCCGACCCCTTCTGTGTCCTCTTCACAGAGAACGATGGCAGGTGGATCGAGGTGAGGCCCCTCCGTGTGCATCTGTGTTGGGCGGAGGGTGGCCGGGTGGCTGGGGAAGGGCTCCCAGGGGGTCCTGGGGCCTCCAGGTCAGGCTCTTAGAGGTAGGTAACTGGTGTGTGGGATGGGACTACTTAGAAAATTATTACTCTTAAAATTAGATTTTATTTTTACTGTGACTTAATATAATTATGTATGTGTTTAAATTATAATTCGTAGCTATATTTTATAATGATATAATTCTATATTTATTGTTTTACATCTCATTTAAATTATTATAATAGGTAGTTAAAACCTTCAAATTTTACAAAATGCTTGCTTTCACTTTTTAAATAATTTTATCCTCTTATTCCTCAATGGGCACACACCGTCAGTGAGGAGCAAACAGAGATATGGGGGATCCAGCCTTAGGTCCTGGAGCAGGGCCAAGGCCCAGCTCTGTTCCTCCCTGCTGTGTGGCCTTGGACAAGTGTCTGTCCCTCTCTAAGCCTATCTTCTCATCTGTGAAATAAGGATTTTTTTTTTCCTTTCCTACCTTGGAGATGCCAGAACTGGGGATGTCTATGTGGCCACAGCCAAGGACTCCTGAACTGGGAAACTTCGCCCTGAGAACTGGAGAGGGATGTAGCTTGAGGAAGGATAATGAGAAATCCAAACTGCGAGACTTTTTAAGTAAAAAAATGGCTTTTTTTTTCTTATTTTAAAAGGGACTTTTATTCATTGTAGTACATTTAGAAAAGCCAGATAGACCTAAAGAAAATCAGAATGATTGGGTACCTGCCTGTCGGGGAGGACCGCTGTTGACATACATGCAAATTTTCCAAAACATGTATCTATTTGTCCTAGTTACTGACTGGGCCAGAGTGGGCATCCCACGGAAGGTACCGTGGTTTACTTTCCACAGCTATTCGCCCCTTACGATGCCAAGGAAACAGTGCTGAGATTGTTGATCCATTTGAGAGAGGGAAACTGGGGCCCCGCGTGGGTAGAGACTTCTCTGTGCCACCCAGTGTGTTGACAGTGCAGCCAGGGGCGGGAGGTAGGACATGGGGTCAGCTGAGGGCTCCTGGGGGAGCTCCAGGCCTGTGGCTGGAATGTCTTGAGCATCCCTATCCTCTTTGTCAGGTCTCGGGGACACCCGCATGCCCCTCGGAGAGCGGTGTCCTCCACCACTGCACCCCATCCCCGCTCATGCACTCCCCCCATCTCCCTGACAGTCTCCCACCCAGACAGGCCACCCTGGCTAAAAATAGTCCAGGGCAAGACCTCTCCCTGCTGCTCCAGCCCTCGGAAATGAACTGAGTGGGAGGAAAAATCAACACAGCCCGGGCCCCAGAATAGACGGTCACCCAGACTCTGAGGTTTGGGGCCTCAGCGTGGAGACGCCAGGAGGCGGGATTCCTGGCCCAGCCCTACCACTGACCCACAGTACAAGGCCTGTCCTTACCCAGGCCTCGGCTGCCACAGTAGGTGGGGTTTCTGAGCTGCACAATTCCAGTGTTGACACTCCTTAGACAGGGTACAAGCATCTGCCCTTGGGAGAGGGGGCAGAAGCCCCTGACCCCACCCCTCATTAGGGATCCTGCTTTATGGGGAGTTGCTCAGCTTCCATGTAGAATGTGGTTTGCAGAAAGAGTTTTCTCAAAATAAAAAGGATGAAAACCACAGAGTCAAATCTCTTTGTTTTATAGAAGTAGAAACTGAGGCTCAGACGAGAGAAGGGATTTGCCCTTTGTCACTTAGCTAGGCAGGGACAGGGCCCCAGCTCTTATCCTGGCACCTGGATCTAGAGCCAGAGCCAGAGGGTCAGACCTGGGTTCAGATCTTGGCCTTGCCCCTCTAGCTGTTCCACCCTGGGTAAGTCACTTGACCTCTCTGGGCTTCAGTGAGCTGACAGTAATGATTGCTGTAGTCATCCGGGTAACTGACTAAGTGTGTGGCACAGAGTCAGCGCTCAGCCAGGCAGCAGAATGATTTCCAGTAGCCTGTGAAGGGCTGAACCAGCACCTGAGTCTGACTCTGACTCCTGTTTTCCTGCCCCTCCCTGCCAGTACGACAGGACAGAAACTGCAGTCAACAACCTCAACCCCGCATTCTCCAAGAAGTTCGTCCTCGACTACCACTTTGAGGAGGTGCAGAAACTCAAGTTTGCCCTGTTCGACCAGGACAAGTCCAGCATGCAGCTCGACGAGCACGATTTCCTGGGCCAGTTCTCCTGCAGCCTGGGCATGGTGAGCTGGGCCCCTACCCCAGACGTCACCAGGCTCCCAAGGACTGTCCCAAGAAGAGAGTCTCTCCTGCCACCTGCTTTCCTTGGCTCCATTTTCCTGGTTGGCTCCCGAGGTGGCATCACAAATACAGATAGCCTTTTGGGCCAGCAGGCATAAAAAAGGGGGAGTAGTGTGGTGGGTTTGGGGCCAGGCTGAAGAGCTCGCGTTGGAAGACAATGCGGCCGCACAGGAACTGGGGCCCCAGGTGGCCAGAGCTTCTGATTTTAGAGGGAGTGATCAGCTGTGGTCTTGACATCCTGTGGTAGGAGCATCCAGCCGGTAACCATGACACCCATGGTAGTCCCACTCATTGCTGACCCAGCGTGACCCTGGGCAACTTCCTCTGCCTCTCTGGGCCACGCTTTCCCATCCAGCTCAGTCCTTGGTGAGCTTATGGAGGTTGCAAGGCTAGGAGCTCATGACACAGGGTCTTATGACACATCTTCTATGGCTACGTGTCTTTGGGCAAGCCCCACCCCCTCTGGGCCTCAGTTTCCCCATATTTCACTTGGGGATAATGGTGGCTGCCCAGCCTATAGGGAAGGTGAGGGAATAAAATGAAAAATGCTCTGAGAGGTCCTAATGGCGACTGGAATGCCCTGGGCCTTCCCAGAGATAATGTTCCGTGAGAAAAGCAAGGGTCCAACAGTCGTTCAAGAAGTGGGCCATCCACCAGGGTCCCTGCCATGCTGTGTGTCCACACACGACAACTGCGGGGAGAGTTTAAGGCTGAGCGGACAGAGGCAAGGAACCTACAACAGAGGGGACACCTATGCAGGGCCCGACACCAGCGCAGCCTGGAGGGAGGGATGGGGCAGGAAGTGACATTGCCAGGCCTGCCGGGGCCTGCTGGGGGACCTGCAGGGAGCTGTGGTCTCTGGACTGCAGCTGAGGCCAGTGACAAGCAACAAAGCTTCCACCACACCACAACCCAGTCTTTGTCCCCTTCCGCTCACTCTGCTCCTGCCGAGGTCCCCACTGGCTGGACTCCCGCAAGCCAGAGGACAGGGAGCCAGGTGCTGCAGTGCACTGTGGCCCAGAACAGGTGGAAAGGGGCAGGGTGGGGACTGCAGAGAAAGATTGGCATAGGGGGAAATGGGAGCCTGCTTCTGTCAGCACAAAGAATACTGGCGTTTGCCCCCAAGAAACCGAGAACCGGGGGGCCTGTGCAGGGTGTGAGAGTGGGGTGGGGTGCACAGAGCTGGTGAGCAGGCGACTTTACAGTGTGGTCCATGCCTCCTTTCTCTGTTGTACTGATGGCTGAACCCATGTGACTGTATTTCTTATTCAAACCAATGGAAATACACAGAAGGACTTTATCAGAGGAACGTGGGGTCTGTGGATGGCTTTGGGGGAGGCAGTTAGGGGATGAGACTCCTTATGGTTGTCTCCAGAATGTGAGCCTTGCAAGAGCCTTTTTCTGGGGGCAGCCAGGTGGATGGGAGTCAGACTGCGGGGATTCCATCCCAGCTGTGGGACTTCAGACAAGTGTCTTAACCTCTCTGGGCCTCAGTCTCCGCCGCTGCCCACTGGGGTTAGCAATGGCTGCTGTCTGCCTCCCATAATGAGGATCACACAGGGGGAGGTTTCGCCTGGCATAGAGCGGCATGCTGTGAGCGGTGCCTGATGAGCATTTTTCCTTCTCGCCAATCCTCACGGAGCTCCTCTCTCCTCTCTCCTCTCTCTCAGATCGTTTCCAGCAAAAAGATCACTCGGCCACTGCTGCTGATGAATGACAAGCCTGCAGGGAAGGGCTTGATTACGGTACTGACACCCCCCTCCAACCCCCTCTGCCTCTGCCCGCCGCCCCCCGCCCCCCGCCCCCATCAATGGGCTGCTTCCCTGGCAAGATAATCACTAGCTTTGTTGGGAGTAAAAAGACCCAACTTACAACTTAGCAACAGGTCTCTTAGCAACGGGCTCCTGGCTCCACATATGATGCATTGGGGGCTGCCAAACTGGGGACGGGGGCTCGGGGCAGGGGTGCTCCTACTGGTTTCTGAGGCCCCCAGAGCTCTTCCAGCATCCCTGCCTTGCACTGGTCCCTGCCTGGGCTCCCCTGGGGGTCCTTCAGGAGTGCCTTACCCGTCGGAGCTTGGCTGTGGCTGCAGCATGCAGAGATTCCTCACGTGCAGGGATTCTTGCGATGCGCAGCCCTTTGTGTGGATGAGCTGCTCGTCTTCACAGACTCCCAGAAAGCGTGAACACCCCGTTTTACAGATGAGGGAACTGCAACCCAGAGAGGCATGAGATTGTCCCCTAGATGGTCCCCCTTCAGAGCCTGGGTGATTCGGGGACCTTGGCATGCTGGAGGAGGAGGGCCAAACCTGTGTGTGGTCACATGGAGTCCCTCCCCTGCTCTAGAACCTCCCTGGCCCCTACCAGCCTGTGGAACCTTGCAGTCAAGGCTGCGAGGGACCTGGCAGACCCCACCTCGTTTCCTGCCTCAGCCACGTTTGACCCCAGTCACGTGCATGCCCTGAGTTCGAGGCAAATTGTATTCTTGGCGTACCTTGCACATACCCTCGGCCTTTATCCACTGTTCCTGCCACCTGGCATGTCCTCTCCCAACCCTCCCCCAGCTTTTCAGGGTTCAAAACCTCCCCATCACGAGCTAGTTCCCTTCTACCTGGAAGCTAACCCTGATGGACCGGCCCACCCTGGTACGCCATTGCCCCCCGCATTTCCACCTGTCCCCCTCTAGGCCTCTGCTCTTTCCTCTGTGAAACGGGTGCGACAGTAGAACCCACCCTACAGGGTGGTCGAGCGGGTCTCGGCTGGAGGAGAGGAAGGGAAGAGGGGCGTCCAGCCTGGCCACTCTCTGTGGTTCAGGAGAGTAGAATAGCATGTTCCGTGAGGTCATCCTAGAGGTGTGAGGGGGGAAGGGAAGCCCTGGACAGGAGAGGACCCAGCTTACACTGTTGCTGTCAGCCAGAGGGCTTTCCTCAGAGGCTGGAGAGGGCAGGCGACAGCCCCGGGGTCAGCCAGCCTGTCCGTCACTGGCTGGGCTGGGGCCGGAGGGCCATGGCTGTTGGGGAAGACATAGAAGACAGATGACAGCGTGAGCTGACGAGACAGCGGAGGGAGCTCAGGTAGCTCTCATCCTTGCCCGGGGCCTCAGTTTCCCCAGCCGCACAGTGAAGGCGCTGGAATTCCCAACACCTTGGTGTTTTCAGGTGGCTGTGCTTTGGATCTGCAGTGAGGAGGTGTGAGGGGGCCTGTCAGGGTGCTCTCCCCAATCCAGAACATCTCCCCAGGGCTCAAGACCACCCCTCATGTCTGGTCTCTGCTTTATCTCCCCTCACCATCCCGAGGCCCCCTCTGCTGAGCCACATGGGGTCCCTTCCTGATTCCTCATATCCAATGGGTTACCCCATTCTTCAGAAGATGGAAACTGAGATTTGGGGAAGAAACGAGACTTGTCCGAGGTGGCCTGGCACTACCCCTCCCTCCTTCCGCCTTAGCCCTGGAGAGTCGAGGCACCCGGTGCCCGCCGGGGGCAGGTCCTGACCCCTCACATTCCTCTGGCCTCGCAGATTGCCGCCCAGGAGCTGTCAGACAACCGGGTCATTACACTGAGCCTGGCGGGCAGGAAGCTGGACAAGAAGGTGAGGCGGGCAAAGGAGGGGGTTCTCCTTCGGGGAGCAGGATCCCCACCCCTACCCCCAGGTCACACGGCCTACCCCTGCAGCTTCTGGCCACTGCTGTCATCACCCGCCCCCCTCCCCCACAAGGGACAAGTTCGTAACACAGGGCTCTACTAGCCACCTCAAATTGGAACCTCTTCATCACTGAAGTAGTGAGTTTCTCATGTCTTAGGGGTATTCAAACATGGCTGCTCGTCAAGAACCACCCCTTGGGACGCCCTGTCTCGTTTTGCGTGAACGCTAGGATCCTTCCAGTAACATGCAGGGACCCACCTGATGTAGCCATAGCCCCTGACCCCCCGACCTCACACCTTTCACTCTCCCGACCTTTATTATGCTTCAGCCAAATCAGCCTCCTCGAGTCCCAGGATTACAACTGGGCCTCCTCCTGCCTCAGGATCTTTGCACTTGCTCTTCCTGCTGCCTGCAACGTTCTTTTCCCTGAATATTCTCACAATGGCCCCCTCACCTCCATCAAGCTTGTGCTTCATGTCACCTCCTCATCAAGGCCTTTCCTGAATTGCAGCGGTCCCCGATTTCCCACCCCTCCTGCTTTACGTGTCTCCTTAATGCTAATTACTGCCTAACATATATTGCTTACTTATTTTGTCTCCCCTACTTAATATAGTCTCTTTAGAATGACACTTCAAAACGATAAACAAACAAACAAACAAATGGGTTTTTTAAAACATCCTATCCCTTCTGTCACGTGTTGGGAGAGTTGCTGTTTTTCAGATTCCCACTACAATAAATTAAAACCACATCCTGGTAGGGGCCGCCCCCTGCACTGGGAATAGCTGTGCTTTTGACGTCCTGCCCAGTCTGAGACGCTGGCATCGTGGCTCCTGTGAGCTGTAGGCATCAGGGTCTCTGGGCACGAGCTAACCTTAGGAGGGGGCGGTTTCTCCTGGGGGTGGCAGTTGGTCCCACGGGGCTGCAGCTGTCTTAGGCCTCTTGCTGAGCCCTGCAGAGGCTGAGGGACCAAGCTGACTCTGCCCCCAGCCCCTGCCCCTGACACTGGGCTTGGGGAGGCAGCTAGGCCATACCCCTCTCCCCTGTGAATCCGGCAGAGCTATCTCTTCCTCACCCACCGCCTCCTGCTTCCTCTAGGACCTCTTTGGGAAGTCAGATCCATTTCTCGAGTTCTATAAGCCAGGCGATGATGGCAAGTGGATGCTGGTCCACAGGACTGAGGTAGGTGCATGGGGGCCCAGGGGTCTCTAGACCAGGGGGTTCTGAAGTCCAGCCACCTCCGATGGCTCAGAAGGGGGCCATGCACCCGCAGCCATGCGGTGTGCAGGGACACCCATGATGGCCCCTGAGGGACCCTCCCCGCCACAGAGACGTCCACTGACATCCCCAGAAGTGTGATTGTGGGTCTCTCCATCATGCCATTCTCTGGTTTCCAACCCCCAACCCCAGAGCAATGCTGTCCTGGGCCTGAGCTCATCCTTGCCCCTCATGTCCTGTAGGTGATCAAGTACACGCTGGATCCTGTGTGGAAACCATTCACTGTGCCACTGGTGTCCCTGTGTGATGGGGACATGGAGAAGCCCATTCAGGTGAGGGATGCCCTGGGAACCCTAGTCCCCACTCCGCTAGCCTCTGTATCTACCCAAGGCTTTCTGGGTGCCCTGGCCAAGCTTTCTTATAAAGAGGGAAAGAGAACCCACCCCTAGGTTCTCAGCAGGACCCCTAGGTTTTCATCTTGGGTCTACCTGACCCTGTGAGTGACCTGGGCAGAGTCTAAAACAGAGTGACCGTCCTGTTCTCCCCGAGGCTTGCATAGCTAGGATAACGAATGCAGAAACCCCTCAGAAATGACCAAGCGTTGTCGCAGTGATGGGGGTGATGATTACTTGTCTCTGAAACCCCTTGGTCCTCAGAGGCGGGTCTGAGAGCAAATCCTCTGGGCCAGGCCGGGATCCCCAGACAGCGTCCTAGGAAACCTGGGTTCAGATCCGTGTTCCGTCCTGCCGCTGGGAGACTTTAAGCAAGCGCTTTCCGCCCAGAGCCTCGGTTTACCTATCAGTAGAATGAGTACGATAACTCCTGTTTCCCTCTGTAGGAGTGCCATGTAGCTAGAGAGAATGTAAAGCTAGGGTTTTTTTTTTTTTTCTGCCTAACTCACGGGGAAAAAAATCTAGGGAGGGTGACAGGCCATGGCCCATAAAGCCAGGTGGGCCACAAGGAGCCAAGTGATGGGTGTCTGAGGAGTCAAGCTTTCTGCACCGGAGGGTACAGCCTCCATTGCTGGGGCGGCACACTATCTCTTCTTCCCAGCTATCATGGAAGGCTTCCTGCAGGAGGCAGTTCAGGAGCTCATGATGTCATCCCAGGACAGCTAGGCAGGTGCTAGGGGAAGATGGAGGCACCACTTGGGGTTTGCTCAGGAAGCTGAGAGGGGCTGGAGAGCACTGCTTCGGGGGCCAGCTCTGGAATGACCTCCCTGGACCGCACTGTCCTCTGGCAGGTTATGTGCTATGACTATGACAACGACGGGGGCCATGACTTCATCGGCGAGTTCCAGACTTCAGTGTCCCAGATGCGTGAGGCTCGAGATGGCATCCCGGTAAGGAGCATGTGCGTGACCCCGAGACGTCAGCAGGGGACGGGGAAGGGACACAGGCTTTCGAATCAGGCAGACTGGGGTTCCGATTTCACTTCTCTGACTGTATGACCTTGAACAAGACATTCAATTTCTCTGAGCCTCAGTTTCCCCATCCGTCAGAGGAAGGAAGCGAAGTAGTGTGGGAAAGAAATGAGGTGATAGCACATAGTGAGTACTCGGGAGCTGTCCGTGTAACTCACCCCGAGAAGCTGGGCCCTGGGTGACAGTACTGGGTGCATGAGTGTACATGACATGGATGAGTTGTCTAGGGCTGGTGGGCAAATGCAGCTCCTCCTACCTTGGGCAGGCACAGCTTGGTGTGAGCTTAGGTGGCAGGAACAATTTCCAGGTGCGAATGTCCAGGAAGGCTTCCTGGAGGAGGCACGCTGCCCCCTGGTGAACACTTTGAAGGTGATTTCGGGGCCCAGGGAAGGCTCGGTCTCCATGGAGACCCCAAGGTGAGCTTCTGTTTCTCTTCTTGTATTGTCCAGCTGGAGTTCGAGTGTATCAACCCCAAGAAGCAGAGGAAGAAGAAGAATTATAAAAACTCGGGTATCATCATTCTACGTTCCTGCAAGGTAGGCCGGGGGGCGGGGAGGAGTGGCACAGGGCAAGGCCAGCTAGGCCTAGGTTCCAGTCCTAGTTCTTCCAGGTCCTGACTCTGTCACCTTCTGAGCTTAACCTGTATGGGCCTCAGTCTTCTTATCTGTAGAATAGGGAAATTAACGAGGTAAAGTGTGTAAAGAGTGTCCCATCATGGTCCTGTACGGAGGTCCAGGGGGGCACGAGTTGACCTTTCAGGGGTCCTCCTCGTTGGAGAGTAACTGTAGCGAGTTGCTTCTTCCCATGTGGGTGGCTTACCCATCGCATGCTCGGCATCAGAGGGGCAGAGGACATGAGGCCAGGGCACGTGTCCACTGACAGTGACATCAGTGAGGGGTCAGGTAACTGACTCCCGTGGTATAGTGGGGCCACTGAGGCCCAGAGAGGCCGTGAAGTTCACGCCAGAGGTGTCCAGGCTGAGGTCAGGGGCCACGTGCCCTGGCCTCGTGGTAGCCAGGTGTCTGCTGGAATCGGGTCCCCTGGCCTTGTGGTAGCCAGGTGTCTGCCGGAATCGGGTCCCCTGGCCTCATGGTAGCCAGGTGTCTGCTGAAATCGGGTCCCCTGGCCTCGTGGTAGCCTGGTGTCTGCCGGAATCGGGTCCCCTGGCCTCGTGGTAGCCTGGTGTCTGCCGGAATCGG